>CM030849.1:15809287-15911787 GCA_018105865.1 Metaphire vulgaris
CTGAGTCGGAAGTCGCAGAGAACCAGTTACCAGAGTACGCGACGCCGTTTTCTGTCTGATTTGTTAAAACTATAATAAATCTCGATGTTCGGCGAAAAATTAACGAATTGTCACAAAACCTAAACACTTCTTCATAGTCTCTCTCTCCAGCACTCGATGCGACAAATCCGTGAATATTCATAAGGTCTGGTTCTGCCTAGAATACTTAAATTGGCGGGATTTCGTTAAAATATCGGAGAACCGTTTTCAACCAATTGCCTGGTGTCATGTTTTCATCTGAGGACCCGGTTTTTAATTTTGTCCCTGCTGTCTCACCTAAAAAGAGAAGGCTTTTATAACTTTTGAAACCGGAAAGCGGAATATTTCCGGCCCTACTTTTCCGGAAAAGTTACATCCCTATCTGAGGCCCTTTTAAATTTTGCCCGCCTCACCGAATGAAACCGAAGCCTTTCCCTGTGAAAATCGCCTCTCATATTACGTCGGAGACAGCTGTGACGTCACGTGATGTCCCGTTGACCTCTGCCCCGACCTCGATTTCGATTATTACATTAGTCACAAATATCCGATGAAACCTCTTTCCTCTCCCACATTCAACCAACAACACTCAGAGGAGGAAGAGGAAGAGGAGAAGGAGGAGGAGGAGGAATAGAAGGAAGAAGATGAGGAGGAGGAAGAGGAGAAAAAGACGAAAAGAGGAAGAGGAAGAGGAGGAGAAAAAGAAGATGGAGGATGAGGACAAAAAGGAGGAGCTAGAGGAGGAGGAGTAGGATGAGGAGGATGAATGCTGGAGGAGTAGGATTGATGATTTGTCTTGAATGAATAAATAAGCCAATATAATCGATTGATTTAATGATGGAATTTGGAAAGGAAATGAGATGTTTGCTCCATAAATAAGAACGTCATCAGGAAACAGAAAAACAAAAACCCGAAGAAATTTCCACAAAAACGGAATTCAAAATCTGGGAGATTTTCGTAGCCAGGATTCCAGAATAAGGGAGAGGGAAGGGAGAGGGGGCAGTTCTACATTTTTCGACAAAAATATTTTGACGAACAAGGAAAGGAAATGACGTTACGCACTTAGGGGGAAGGGGGTTCAAACATTTGTGTCGATGTGTGACGACGAGTGGAGGGGATTTCCAGAAATGTGACGTCATTGAAACATTAATTTTGACATTAAAATGGGGGAGGGGTTAACGCGTGTTGACGTCATTTTTGGGGGTCTGACTTTTTGTGACGACTTGTGACGAGGAGGAGGAGGGGTCAAAAAACTGTCAAAATCGCGTGACGTCATTTATGGACGGCCTCTAACTACGCCCCCAACTATTCCCCGGTTTTGGGCGAATCTCACCACCGGTCCCGATCCGAATGGGGGGGGGGGGTGTCGGGCCTCTCCCATAGCTACGTCAAACGACGTCACGATGACGTCGGAACGTCGAGTGACGTCAGAAGTGAGTCTCAGATTATAAGAGAAGAAAGCGTTCAACAAAGATTAAAAAACTGGAGTCAAAGGTAAAAGTTCAACCACAAGAAAATATTTGCCATCTTCTATATTTTGTCCAGAGATTGTTACAGATGAGAAAGAAAAAAACAAAAACTCGTGTGATTATTAGATTCTGAAACAACAGCTCTGTCGATGGAAATTTGTCGCAACGTACAATTGTTTTCAAACCCAATGCAAAAATCCCCGGAAGATATAAGGCATTTTTTGCATCGGGTCTTGATATCTGCATAAGTGGCGTAGGGAGGGTGCACTCAACTTTCGAAAAATCTTGACATCCAAAAAAAGTCCTCAACAATTTCGCTCAGTTAATTTACATAAACCATCCGTTAACATTCTCCGTATCCAACCGAGGAAAAGGGCTTTCTTATAAATTGTTTGGTCACCAATTTGGCGCCTTCTCCTCGGCACCCATGGGTGGTTGCCACCTCAACCCCTCCCCGTCGCTACAGACTACTAGGACCTCAATGACAGAAGAAATAACATCTAGAAATGGGCCTCAAAGAATCTGTTGGACCTGTTGAAATCAGAGATGTCCATCGGTCCAATTTGTTATAACCCAACCCAACCCATACCGGCAATAGGTTTACTTGACCCAACCCAACCCACCGTAATACATTACAATTTCTTAAGCCATGACTTATTTTCTGATCCAACCCAACCCACCATTAATATGAAAGTCTGACCCAACCCAACCCATGGGTTAACCCAACCCATGGACATCTCTGATTGAAATTCCATATTTTAAGAAATGTCAAGCCACTCGGTTTTCAGTCGATTTCTTCAAATTGACAGAAATATCTGATTGCAGAATCGCATTTCAAGCAGATTTCCTAAACATCGAAGTCACTTCTGTCAATCAAAGCACTGCTACACTGAACACTCTACAACGGCGTCATTCCCTCTGTCTCTGCACTAGCAGTTTAAGCAATCAATGAAAACGACAAACTGAACTGCATTTCACAACTCAAACCCTATACAACAAGAAAACCAGAAGAAGAGACAGAGACAGAGACAGAGACAGAGACAGAGACGAGAAGATTCCAACATCTTCTTCCTTGTCAGTTTAGATGTCTTTGTTAGCTTCCAGTCACACTTTCACATAAAAACTGCATCTTTGGACAACAAACACTAATACGTTAGCACAGGTGAAAATACTCGAGAAATTCTACACAAAATTTCGTCGATTTGTCTGAGGGATGGGTGGGGGTAGGCACGCCGTTGTCCAACCCCTCACCCCACTGGAAGTACAGTAAAATCTTAAGTGTTGGAGCAGCTATTATCTTTGGTAAATTCGCTCGACGTTAGAAAGAGAAGAAGAAACTGAGAAAACCGATTTTGAGGGACACATCACAATCCAGTTCTCATAAGTAAAAGCAAGAAAAGTGCATCTGTAGTTTTGATCTTACGTCAATAAAATGTCACAGTTTTTTTAAATTTCAGATTTCTTAACCTGCCAATTTAATTGTCTGCCACCCCTGCCATGGGCGCCAAAAACCCTGGGTACACCCATGCAGAAAAGGGAGTGTCAGAGGAAAAGGCTATTCTACTAAATAACATAAACATCTCAGATAAAAATTCTTCCACCGCGCACCAACATAAACAACGTCCAGCCAAACAGGACACGTCTACAAGCTCCGCCCATTTGGTTGCTCCGCCCATTATTGCTTTTGGTTGCCTAGCAACGATTATAAAATGACAGCAGCGCGTCGTCCAATTTGAACGTGGTTATGTATAAACACAAACACACAAACAGACAGCCTTTTGGAAACTATATATATATATATATATATATATATATATATATATATATATATATATATATATATATATATATATATATATATATATATATATAATGACTGAAGCTTTGAATCGATCCTTGATATCCGAAGTAAGATCGAAATTCTTTGCGCTGTCAATCGAGGTTTTTAGAAGATCGCAAAAAGTCTTGAGAAACGAAAATTCGCTGAAGAGATAATCCAATCACTAAATCGACAGAAAAAACACAAATTCACTTTTAATTCTTCTTAAAATATCAAGAATCGTCGAATAAAAATCATCATTTACCTGAATGTTATGCAGCTAACGGCTTCCCATAGTCTACTTCAAGCGACGGGTCCGGCGTTGATCTCCGTGTAGAAGGCAAGCAGCGACAAAGATGGTTTATGCCATTAATATAGAATAGCTTGCCATTGATTTTTCTAGACCCTCGTTTTACCTTCGCAACCAATGTCGCTCCTCATTTTACCGGCGCCCTCTAGCGAGTGAAGACTAATTCAACAATCTAAAGTGAAATATTCCGATAATAAAGAGAGAAACAACTGCCTACTAGAAGCCGACTACTCTATCGGTTGCAACCGCTGTTGTCCGTTGCTAGGACAACGAGGTTGAGTCTGTTCCAGTTCGGTTGACTTGCAGTTGAGTGTAAGGTCCGGTTGTCACTCTGACAATCGTTGCACTTATCTGCGAGTGAGGATTGACCTGGAAACAAAGAATCACTTTCAGTTGTCAATAGCAAAATTCTCACTTTGAGTAAAATCCATGGATATTTTTACACCACCACCCCTCTAACACCCCCTCAACACCCTCTCCCCAATTTGAGACCGACACCCCCAACAGCCCCTCCACAATCTCAGGTATGGGATGACCTTTTTTTGCTTGTCAGACTTTTCAGACTTTGGGGGGGCAGGGGACCCCCCAGAATTTACGGACATCCCCAAATTGATAATCCTAGAAATAACCCTGGTAAAATCGTTTATAATAATCAAATTTTATTTCGCTAGCGATTAGCACTGAATTTAATTTTATTAAAATGTTTACGATAAAATTAATCAGTTTTAATTAAGCAAATAATCATTGAGTTTCTAATTTAACTAAAATTTCATCAAAATTATTTTATTTTAATTCAATTTAATTTGAATATTGGCTGAATTTCAGATAGTAAATTTCCACTAAGTTCTTTTGCCAAAGATTCCATCCTTTTCCTTGGTTTATATCCACCATAGGATGTCAGGGAGTCACCCATCAACCATGTGACACCATCAAATATTGATGACTCATTATTGATCCATCCATTGGCGTATTGCTGCCAACAGCATTGGGGGGTAGAAAAAAGTTTAAAGTACCGACACATAAATGAATGATCAAACTCTGGTGGTGACCATTTTTTTGCTTGTCTGAGCTTTTTAGAACGTAAAGTACGTTAAAGTAGTACAAGACCACAAAACATTCGGGGGGATAAATGATGCTATAATTCCCCTCACTAATTATTGGGGGAGAGTCCCCCGCCGTCCCCGGTGTTCTACGCCTCTGGACCCATCTTATCCTTGACCACGACCAATGGGATCCATTTCCGTCTCAGGCGCTGAGAGTGACTCTGTCTGTGGCGGTTCCACGTGGGGGGGATGAGTGGGGATGCATCCCCCACCGGACTTTCATTTTTGATTGTCAAACTATTTTTGGGTAGAAGTCGAGTAAAATGACGGTGGAAAAACTGCGGGTGGCTTTTTCTGCTTCTTGTCAACATATTTTTCGGTAAAAGTCTAGTAAAATTCGGAAAAATTGCCTTTTTGCTTGTCACTAATTATTTTTTCTTTTTCGGCAAAGTTTATTGATTTCCCCTCTCTTTTCATTCCCCCACCAACTTCCTATGAATTCATTTCGTCCCTCCCCACCCCCCAACAAGAAGTCCTGGAGCCGCCACTGGGTGGCCTCTGTAGTTACCTGCATTGCGTGTCTAGAGACGTGCGTCTCTTCATTCGATGGTCTGCTGCTGCTGCTGCTGATGTTGTAGTTGTTGCCCCCTCCTCCTCCTCCTCCTCCTCCTCCTCCTCCTCCTCCTCCTCCTGCTCCTCCTTTGGGATCGTCGTTGATCTTTCGAATTGGAATGACGAGGAGGTTTCTTTGTCTGTTTTCCGTCACTCCGGAGTGATGGTCAACGGGAGAGGGAGAGGGAGGTGACAGCAGCGGAGATGGACTGCGTGACAGAGGAGAGGTCGGTTGCAGAGACAGAGTGTAGGAACGTCTGCCCTAGAAGACGACAATGCAAAAACACCCCCTATACATACAATGTCCAGGGTGTGATATGCTATAGTAACCCCCGTATACGATAATAATAGCATCGGCCTACAGTATTTGGCGTTGTGCGACCGGTTTCCGTCAGAACACAGAAGTTAAGCAAAGTTAAGCGCGGTTAGTACTTGGATGGGTGACCATCCCGGGATCCAGTCGTGGTGCCGGCGGTCAACCAAGCCGTTCATCGCTTAGGCGTCGATAAATTGGTAGCAGCGCTAAGTTGCGATGGTAAAACGTGGGTCTAGAAAAGGCAATGGCCATCCTAGATTAATGGATCCAGTCGTGGTGCCGGCGGTCAACTACGCCGTTCATCGCTTAGGCGTCGATAAATTAAGATTCTTAGCAGCGCTCTGTCTGTTTGCGATGGTTAAAACGTTGACTATTGGTAGGTCTAGAAAAGGCAATGGCGAAACTACTCTAGATTAATGGCATAAGTCAACTGCGTCGCTGCGTTGCCGATGTTATACGGAGATCATTGTTCGTAGACGCAGTCCAGCGTACGCTGGGCGTTCGAGTACGGGACTAACAATTTTGCCTTTATAATAACATTTAGCCTACAGTAAAATTATATATATATATAAATATATATATATAAATATATATATAAATATATATAAATTTATATATTATAGTATTATTATATATATAATATATATATACTATATATATATATAAATATATACATATATAATATATATATAAACATACATAAAATATATATATGCTTATTATATATATATATATATATATATATATATATATATATATATATATATATATATATATATATATATATATATATATATATATATATATATATATATATATACCACGAGCCATAAAAACCGTAGCGATCCGTGTTATTTCGTAGAACACAGTTGCTGCTGATAATAACATGTGGTGAGGAATCTTTGCGCTCTTATCTCGCGTCGTCATCGTATTCTGTTTTTATTCGATGATATTCGGGTAAAAATTGCCTCCATTTTTTTGACATAATTAATAGACGACCCCATGTGTGTGTGTGTGTGTGTGTGTGGGGGTCAAAGTTTTTGACCTGATTTTGGGGATCATCGAAAGTTCAGCAGTTGTTGACAAGGGGAGAGGGGTCAAATATTGCCAAAAATTGTTGACGTAATTAATGGACAGCCCCTAAGATTGATGCAACAATTATGTCAAATGCAAGGAAGCAGTGGCGTAGCCAGGACTTCCCGAAGAGAGGGTTATGACCATTCCCACTTTCTGACATTTTGCTTAATTAAGTTAGTTATATAGCGCTACATGAGCCCCTACAACTATATTGATATTTTTCTTTGCTAATTTTTTTCTCTTGTTACCTTAAAGCCGATTTTGACGCCCCTCCACTCACAGAATAATAATATGCAATACAAATTTTTTTGGTCGGGCAGCCAAGGAGGGTTTAAACTCTCCCCCCCAGCCCCCACTGAAGGAAGGGAAACTTTCTGTCGACGAAGACAAAGAGACTGATTCTCTCAGTATCTGCCTCTGTCTGTCTCTGTCTCTGTCTCTCTCCGTCTCTGTCTGTCTGTCTGTCTGTCTGTCTCTCTTTCTTCTCTCTCTTTGTCTCTGTCTCTGTCTTTCTCTGTCTCTGTATCTGCCTCTGTCTGTCTCTCTGTATCTGCCTCTGTCTGTCTGTCTCTGTCTGTCTCTGTCTCTGTCTCTCTCACTTGGTCTGTGGTAGTAGTGTTGCTGTTGCTGTCTCTCAGTCTGGATCGTTCGACCATCCACTGCATCCTCTCCTCTTCCAATTGGTTTCGGACGATGGAGAGAGTCGACTTCACCGAAGCCAACTCCTGAACTGTCTGGTCGAACTGAAAAATAATAACACACTCAAAACACTCAACACCAAAAACAATCCTCAACAATTTATTAGATTGGACGAGAACAACACTGGTTCTCACACAGGGCAGTCCCTAGAACCACTAAACTTGTATATATATATATATATTATATATATATATATATATATATATATATATATATATATATATATATATATATAATTAAATGACAATAATATCTATAGGGTGAAACAAAAACGGACTATAATAAATGCAAACCTAAATGTGACTAGTCCGGTTTTTTTGCGCCACCCTGTATAATAATATACTACTACTACTACTACTACTACTACTACTACTACTACTACTACTACTACTACTACTACTACTACTACTCCTACTACTACTACTACTACTAATAATAATAATAATAATATCAATAACAATAATAATAATAAGGGGCCGTCCATAAAGTACGTCATGCTATTTTTGGCAGTTTATTATTACTTTCTTAGACTCCTTCTCCTCGAACGTGATGTACTTTATGGACTGCCCCCAATAACAATATTAGTAATAATAACAACAACAGTAATAACGGGATTAGAGTCGTTCTGTAGCATCTGTCCCATCCAGGCCTGTTAGGGGGAGATCCCCCAAACCTCAAAATTCCCCTCCCCCAAAAAATCTCAGCAGTGACACAAATTTTGCATTGGACTGAGTCTCTTCCCCCAAGCCAAGTCAATTTGCCTCCCCCTCCCACCAAAGGTCTGGGGTCTGGATAAAACTCTGGTCCCACTCTCCTTTGTGGGAACAATGGGAAAGTATTTGAGGTTTCATTGTAAATGCTTGAAATTTTTAAAGAAAATTGAATAAACTGTTGTTTTGTTGATTAAATTTTGAAATTTAGTAAATTGCTCGAAAGAAGGAAAGAGGCAGTGACGCAGATTCAGTCGAAAGCCAGAGGCAAGATCACAGATTGGTAAATGAAAATCACAAATAGTCAAGAACCATTGAACTCTGCAGGAAAGACTAGGCATAGAAGAAACTCATAAGGAGAGACAGTGGCGTAGCCAGAATTTCCCAAAGAGGGCTATGACCATTCCCAATTTCTAAAAATCTTGACAAGCAAAAAAGATGGCCACCTGTTATTTCCCTTCATTATATAGCTGCATCAGGGCGTGCCACAAAATACATAATAATCAATACAAAAAATTTTGGTCGGAAAACCAAGGGGAGGTTCTAACCCCTTCCCCAAAGCCCAACCCATTGGATACACCACTGACGACAGAAAAACAACAGATAAATAAAACGCAGCAATAAAATTAAAGAAATTAAACGAGACAAATAAATTAGATAGAAAGAGGCAGATTCATCCGCGGAAAAATACCGCTGCATTTCGACAGCGATTGTCCTCAATTTCCGCGGACATTTCCCGTCTTATCTTCGACACGTCGTCGCTGAACTGCTGTCTTTCCTTCGTCCGCATCTTGTCCATTTCTCCTAACTGCCTCTGCAACTCCTTCGCCAGCTCCTGTGCCTCCTTGCATGCCTTCTCCATCTCACTCCTCCTCCTCCTCCTCCTCCTCCTCCTCCTTTTCCTCAGGGCCTCCACTGACCCCTGGGCTGGGCGTGACCTTGGCGAAGGGTGGATTCGGTCTTCTGACGAGCGGTCGAGCAACTTGGCCGCCAAATTTCTCGAATTTGTTTCGGAATTCCGCTACTTTAGGCGTCGAGATTTTGTCATCTTCCACTGAAACTCCGCCCTGAAAAACAGGTAGAAACAGGTAGAAACGGGTAGAGATAAAGAAACATGTAAAACATTCACCCAATATACACCGTGAGTTTTCGATAGGTGGCGCCACTACAAGTTGAAGTGGATTCAGTTTACCTCAGCATCACTCACTCACTCATTCATTCATTCATTCATTCATTCATTCATCCATTCATTCATTCAATCAACTCTTAGGGCACCACAATGCTTGTTATATGTTGATGTAGATATTGAACAACTTTCAACCCCGATTAGATCCAGACAAAGTCGCATGAAGTCAGGGATATTTTTACACCCCTAACAACCCCCAATTTGAAACCGATCCCCCCCGCCAACCCCCAATCTCAGCTATTAGATGACTCTTTTTGCTTGTCAGACTTTTTTGGACAGGGGCTCCCAGAATTTACCGACACCCCCTCCCCCCAATTGATAATCCTAGAAATAACCCTGCATGAAGCGGTTTAACCCCTTAACTGGGTATTTAAGTTATAATTTAACTGTAACTCAATGTAAAATGGACGGATATGTCCGGAGTCCCCAGTTAAGGGGTTAACAGACGTAACATCCGATGGTCGCTTACTGCTTTCAGTCTGTCCTCGAGTCCTGCCTTTTCCACTCTCCAGGTCGTCTCCTGGATGCGGAGACGTGTCTCTAGTTCCCTCCTTTTCGATTCCTCCATCTGCAGTTTCGTCTTCAGGTCGTTCAAGGACTTCGTCGATTCCGTCAACTGACGGCGAATTCCTTCCATCTGTCAACGAAACATTTCATCAATATACATACAGAGAGAGGGTGGCCGAAAAAACTGCACCGCCTGTCTCATTGCAAACAGCCAGTGCATTTATATCTATAATATTAAAATGTCTGTTACCTTCAAGCGTTCTGATTGGTTGACTATTAATAACGTCGCGATGCGTTGGTGGGCGAGCGTTGACATTGGTAGACCGTTTATATATGCGTTGGTGGACGATCGAAGACGACGTTGCTAATGGTAATAGAACCGGTTTAATAATAATGCGACGAATAACAATTGTCCGCATAAGTTTTAACGTACACAAAAAATACAGCGTCACAAATGGCCATAGTTGCGTGATTTTAACGTACATAGGCCTAATTATTACGTGGCGCACAGCTTGGCTAGGTGGCGATCATTGAAATGTTGTTCAGCATGAATTCAATGATTGGGTATTATATTGGATTAGTATTAATAAGCGATCGAAGGAGCATCTTTCTAGTATCATGTTATAATAATAATAATAATAATAATAATAATAATAATAATAATAATTATTATAATAATAATAATAATAATAATCAATCATTATTATGTTATAATAATAATATTATTATTATTACATATTATTCAATTATTATTATTATTATTATATTTAAAAGAAGTCAAATTGGATGGAAGAACTGAGGAGGGTCCCAGACATTGTCTTCCCCATTCTCCTAGCAGCCTAGCCTCTCAAAATGTGCGGGGAGGGAATCGAGTCTAGACGGACCTAATAGAAGTTTACACCTATGGTATATAAACATATATATAGTGGCCTATATCAGGGGCGTAGCCAGGAATTTGACTGGAGGGTATAAATTTGGGGGTACATACTTTTATATATATATATATATATCATATATACAGTATTATACTATATGTTATATATATACAGGGTGGTGAAAAAAACCGGACTAGTCACATTTAGGTTTGCATTTAATATAGTCCGGTTTTTGCGCTACCCTGTATTATATGTCATAGATACTGTATGTTATATATACTGGATTTTATATATATACTGATTTTTTTGGCGGGGGGAGTTATATATACCGATATACCCCACCCCCGTCGCTACGTCCCTGGCCTATATGTGTTGTGGTATTAACCCCTTAACCGTGTATTTAACTGTAACTCAATGTAAAATGGACGGATATATCCGGGATCCGCAGTTAAGAGGTTAATTTATGTACCGCCTGTGTTTTCTCTTGGCATTTCAGTCTGTCTAAGTTCCATTCTTTTTGGTCCTGTTCATATCGCGTTCTCAGCGCCGCTAAGGACTCCTGCGATCGCATTAACTGCTGGACCGACTCCCTCCTCTGCGCCGCCATTTCGTCCTCAAGGACTCGGAGTCTCTGAAGGTCGTCGTTGTCCTTGGCTGGCCTCGACGGGAACGTTGGCCTTTCGAGGACTGGGGAAGGACTGGCCATCGGACTTTCTGGACCCTGGAGTGGAATGCCAAGAAGCCGCGGAGAGGGAGACAGGGAACGCTGGGTTTCCAACAACTGGAAAAGAAAAAAGACTTTCATTACAATTTATCAAAAATCAATAATAATTATTAAAAATCAACTATTTAGTAATTAACAAATTAATAATTATAATAAATTAATTCTGAACACTTCTATTAAATGCAAATTAATAGAAATAAGTAACTATCCAAATAGGATATTTAGAAGTTTATGTTTCGGATGGGATTCAAACCCAAGACCCTGAGGGTGACAATCCAACTGACCAACCACTCGACCATCTCTCCTTCCACAATTATCTCAGGAGAACATTACAAGAATATAAAGCGAACATCCATTCAAGTAAGCAAATAAGTAAGTAAATTTATCGTGAATTTATATTGCGCCTTCGGATGTAGTATCGTTTATTATTAGACGCTTAATCGAAGTCTGAAATAGTCAAATGGAGAAAAGAGGGAAGGGGAGGAGGAGGGGGAGGTGAGTCAGGCAGAGTCAGGTGCTCTGCTCACCTGGCCCTTGAGTTTGTCCATTTCTCCTCTCAACCAGGTGATCGTGACCTTGTTTTCCTCGATGACCTTGACCTTTTCGCTGATGGTCTTCTGAAGGTCATAGCGTTCTATGTTCCGCTGCCTGGAGCTGGCGTTCAGTTCGTCCTTCAGTCTGGCCACCTCCTCCACCAGCCTCTCCGCTTCGCCGCCGGAAGGGGGAGGACCTCTCGCCGGAAGGTTTTCCCCCGGGCGTTCCTTCCTCTCCAGCTCCCCTCTTTCCCTTTCCAGTCTTTCCGTTGCCTCGTGAAGCTGTTTCTTCTCCACATCGATGCTCACCACTTTCCTCGACAACTCTCTCAGCTTCTCCTCGCTCTTTTCCATCTCCATCCTCGCGTTCTTCGCTTCGGCGTCCTTGACCTTGAGCCTTTCCAGAAGGTCGTTGATGTTCTTCCTCTTGTCCACCAGTTCCGCCTCCTTTTCCACCAACACCTGCTTCGCCTTCTTCAGCTCCTCCGCGTCCTTGGCTGCGGCGGGAGGCGAGGGGCTCGGCTTGGCGTCCGTCGTCCCGGAGTCTTCCATCTTCTTGCGGAGGTTTCTCAACTCCCTTTCCAGTTCCATTTTCTCCCACTTCCACCCGGATGGCTCTCGATCCTTGGCAGCTGATCCACCAAAGACCATCGCAGCTCCACTCTGCAACGGAAGCGCCTTCTCCCTCTGAAACCGCAAAACATAAACGAATAATAATAATAATAATAATAATAATAATAATAATAATAATAATAATAATAATAATAATAATAATAATAATAATAGTGGTGGTGGTGGTAATAACAATAATAAATAATATAATAACAATAATAAATAATATAATAACAATAACGTTAGACTAATAGTAATTTAATAGTAATCGTTAGTTAGTAGGGGCGGGAAGTTAGCAGAGTGGTAACGGGTCGTTGGACAATGGAATAGGTACGGGTTGTAAATCTTAAGGTCGACTAGTTCGCCAATGGCGATTATAACCAAATCCGATTAAACGAAGTAAAACGCGTACTGAGAAAATAATAATGCACCAGTCGCCTGGCTGAGGGTGGTAACGGTAGATCAGCGTAGTGAGCCTTGAGGTTAGTAGTAGAGTGCTCGGGAAGGACTTTTGTTGTTTTTTTTGTTGTACGTTGTATCCAAACGTTATAACCAAATCCGTTATAACGAAGTTGAACTGTACTAAAATATTAATACTACTAGTAGTAGTAGTAGTAGTAGTAGTAGTAGTAGTAGTAGTAGTAGTAGTAGTAGTAGTAGTTGTTGTTGTTGTTGTTGTTGTTGTAATAGTAGTAGTAATAGTAGTAGTTGTAGTAGTAATAATAACAATAGTAGTAGTAGTAGTAGTAGTAGTAGTAGTAGTAGTAGTAGTAGTAGTAGTAGTAGTAGTAGTAGTAGTAGTAGTAGTAGTAGTAGTAGTAGTAGAAGCAACAGTAATAATGAAGTAATAATAATAATAATAATAATAATAATAATAATAATAATAATAATAATAATAATAATAATAATAATAATAATAATTGTTAATGAGAAAACCGAAAAAACAGACAGAAGAAGGCGCTATAGAAGCAGCAGGTGTCTTGCCTCTTTCGTGCATTTCTCGTGTTCCTTCTTAAGGTCTTCGTATTGCTTTTGAAGACTTTCCAGTTGCGTCTTGGTCGTCTTTTCCAGGGCGTCTGGAGTCACCACCCCCACCACCCTCCGGCCCTTCCTCGTCTCATTATCCAGCTCCTTCTTCGTCTTCTCCAGTTCTTGATTCGACTTCTTGAGTTCTTCTTTCGCGTTCGCCAGTTCTTTCCTGGTTCTTTCGAGATCTGCGCTTGACTTCGACTCGCTGTTCTTCAGTTTCTGGAGTTCCTCTTCTTGCGTTTTTCTCTCCTTCTTCATCCGATCGAGTTCTTTCTCCATCCGTCCGACGTTCTCGTTCTTGTTCCGGTTCTCCTCTTCTTCCGTTTCCTGTCGTTCTCTGATTCTCTTCGCCTCCTCGTCTTTGAGTCTCCTTGCTTCCTCTTTGGTCGACTGAAGTTCCTCTTTTAACATCCTCGCTTCATCTTTCGAACGTTTTGCCTCTTCCTTTGCCGACCCCTTGTTCGTCCCTGGAACGACGGAGGTCTTCTTTTGTCCTCTGCAACTCGTCCTTTGAGGACTTGACGTCCGATTTGACCGTTGTCAGTTCATCTTTTGTCCTCTTGGCCTCATCTTTTGTCCTCTGCACCTCGTCTTTGGCCTTCTGTAGGCTCTCTTTCGTCCTCTGGAGTTCCTCCTTTGAGCATTTTCCGTCATCTTTTGTCCTCTGAAGGTCGTCCTTTGTCCTCTGAAGGTCATCTTTTGTCCTCTCGAGGTCATCCTTTGTCCTTTGAAGTTCGTCCTTCGACAGCTTCGCTTCTGTCCTCATCGTCTGCAGTTCGTCCTTGTGCTTCTTGGCCTCGTCTCTTGTCCTCTGCGCTTCGTCCTTTGTCCTCTGCAGTTCGTCCTTGAGTCTCTTCGATTCGTCCTTCGCTGTCCTGCTTTCGACCTTCACCGACCCCTGCTCCTCCTTTAGTTTCTTCAGTTCATCTCTGGTCGTCGAGTATTCCTCCTTCGTTCGTTTCAGTTCTTCCTTCGTTCTTCTCAGATCTTCTTGCGCGTTCTTCTTCTCGACCTCGGTCTTCTGAGAGGCGTCCTTTGTCCTTCGCAGGTCCTCGTTTGTCCTTCTCAGATCCTCTTTCGTCGAGGCCACTTCCTCCCGTGTCCTCTTCGCATCCTCTTTGGATCCACTCACCTGTTCCTTCAGGGACTGAACTTCCGTTTCTGTCCGACTCAACTCCTCCTTCAGCCTCTCAAGTTCTTCTTTCTTGTTCTTCAGTTCTTCCTTCGTGTTCTCCAGTTCTTCCTTCCGGTTCTTGGTCTGTTCTTCGTGGTTCTGCAGTCTTGCCGATGTCTTCTTCATATCTTCATTGACACCAATTAACTCATCGCTGAGCGCCTGGATTTCGTTCCTCGATCTCCTCGACTCTTCCTTCTGCGATCGGAGTTCTTCTTTCAACTTCTTCACTTCCTCTTTCGACTCCTTCATTTCCGCCGCCGTCGTCTCTCTCTCCCTCTTCAGCCTCTCCACTTCCTGTTTCGCCTTCCCGGCGTCCTCTGCGGCCGCGTTCGACTCTTCCTGGACTCTTTCCAGGTCCTGTTTCGCCGCTTCCAGGTCCTTTTCCCTGGCTTCCAGCTCGGCGTTGACCTTCGACAGTTCGAAGGTCAACCGCTTGAGGCCCTCGCGGTCGACCCTTGCCTCTTCGACGCTCTTCTTGAGACCGTCTTTTTCCAGGTAGTGCTCGAGGCTTTTCACTTTAATCTCCTCTTTGCTGAGTTTTAAGTCTTCCTTGAGAGACTTCACCTCCTTTCTCTGGACCCGCATCTCCTCTCGCACGCCCTTCAACTCGTCCTTCGTGACCTTCAGGTCGTCCTTGAACTTCTTGACCTCTTCGTTGGCGGTTTCTAGCTCCTCCTTCGTCGATTTCAGTTCTGTCTTGAGTTCTTTCTTTTTCGTTTTGTGTTCTTCTTTGTTTGTCTTCAGTTCTTCTTTCGTTGTTTCCAGTTCCTCTTCCGTTCTCTTTAGATCTTTCTTTGTCTTTTCCAACTCTTCGCGTCTTCGTTGATCCTAAGAACATCCACGATCCACGTCCAGTGAGACGTCACAACCGAAGAACGAAGGAAGGAAGGAAGGAACGAAGGAACGAAGGAAGGATGATGATCGTAGTGGCAGTGATGGTGATGACGATAATGACGAAGATGATAATGACGATGATGATGATGATAATGATGATGATGATGATGATAATGATGATGATGATAATGAAGATGATGATGATGATGATGATGATGATGATGATGATGATGATGATGATGATGACGACGACGATGATAGCAGGGCACATTGACTCTTAGGCCAATTGTGGATAAGAAATGTGAGGTGATTTCCCTTTGCCTTCTTAACAGACATTTACGGTCGACCAACTTGCCAAGTGGTTAGGGTGAGATTCGAACCCATAACCCTGGATTGCACCCTCCTTCCCCGAGGAGCAGATGTCGTAACATCAGAGGCAGGTTCTCAAAGCAACACCAATATAAATTTCACTTTGAACATCGTCAATAGACCCAATAGACTTGTTAAGAACTCGGAAATGTATACAACAGAATGTCACGTGACCTCTTTCTTGGCCTTCTCCTGATCACTGAGGAGTGTGGCTGTCTTCTTCTGTTCCTGCTCAAGACTTCTCTTTGTCCTGTTCAGTTCCTCTGTCAAACTTCGATTCTTTGCTTCTTTCTCGTTCATCTGAAAGGGAATCGAATTGATTAGAATTAAACTCTATAAAAGAGATTAAAATGAATTCACTTTTCAACTTCAACAACATGCTTTTTCGATTTAACTCACCTCCGTCTTCATCTTATCTTTCTCTGTCTTCGTTCTTTGGTTGAGTTTGGTCGCATCTTCCAATTCTTTTGTTTTGTCCTCCAACTGCGAACTCAGTGTTTGGCTTTTGGAATGCAACGATGACAACTGAAGCAACAGAGCAACAAAAGCAACGCTCAAATAATAGCAACATAACTAAAGAACAGAACAAAAAGAGGAAGCGCAATAAGAAATCAACATTCAGCACAGATTCTCATAAACAGCAAATTATATGTCTCGCCTCTGCTCTGAGTTCATGCTCCTGGTTTTTCCACCTGTCTCCCTCTTCCCTCCTTTGTGCTTCCTCTCTTTCCAGGCGTTCCTTTGTTTCCTGAAGACTAGACTCCAATTGTGTGACACGATCCTATGCAACCAACGTGAATATCACTCAAATAAATGCCTTAGTCATGTCAAGCGATTTTAAAGTGACAGTATTATTACTAGGAATTGTTACTAGGAATTCTGTTGCTGTATTATTACTAGGAATGATTGACGAATTTTCACACGATTCTCTGCCAATTATCTCTTATAAATGGCTATCATTATATATATATATATATATATATATATATATATATATATATATATATATATATATAAGCAGCATAGTGCTGGGCGGAGCTTGCCTAGATATTTGTATAATGGTTTATTGTAGGACGCTGGACGGAGTTTACGATGAGATGTGACGTCATTCTATTATCTTTTGGTTGGACGTCGCTTGACGGGAGAAAGGCAAATCCAGCAAAGAATTACCGTCATGCTTGACGGGCAAAACAGCTAGTTGCCGGTGCTGTCTTATCTAATAATTAGTAATTGAATTAGACAATTCACCTTCAGTTGAATTTCCTCTTTTAAAAGGTCTTCTATCTTTGCGTCCAACTCCATCACTTTTTTTGTCGTTTCTTCGACAGTTTCCGCCAGTTCCTCGTTCTTGATCCTCAGTCTTTCCGCATCCTCCTTCAGTTCTTCCTCCTTCTTCTGCGCTTCCGTCATCCTCCTCTCCGTGTCCTGTCGCCTTTCCTCCAGGTCGGCAGTCAAATGCTTTACTTCACCTTCACGGTCCTCTAGGGTTTTGGTAAGATCTCCTGAAACATTCAACATAACTTCCATTCAGAGGCACACGGCCAATTTAAACTTATAGCACTTATTGTATTGGCGCTACATAAATAGCGCAATTATACTGTGTTCAGGAAAAAGTGCCTCTTTAAAACATATTGCTATAATTACCTCGAACCTGTACACCGATTTAAACAGAATTTTTAATACATGAAGAAGAGATATCTAATTGCGTCTTTGGCACAGTTTCTCTCTCTCTCTCTCTCTCTCTCTCTCTCTCTCACAGTTTCTCTCTCTCTATTAATAAAGGTTTTGCAACTGTTGCAGTCAGTCAGGCATATTTCTAGGATTGTGAATTCAGGGGGTGTCGACCTCAAATTGGGGTCTGAGCTAATTAGTATGCATTTTGTATGCATACCATTGTCACATTACCAAATTTGGGGGTGTCGACCTCAAATTGTGAGGGGTGTTGGGAGTGTTAGGGGGGGGTAAAAATATTCTTGCAGTCAGTTATCACAGATTACAGTTTTCTTGTTTATTTATTGGCCGTCTTCATTGTCTACATAACCGAGTATTTAAAAAAACAAAAAAAAATGCTTTTAAACAAAAATCATGTTAAATTTGATTTTATGCTAAAGATCAAAATTAATGAGGTTCGGAATTTTTTTAACTGATTAATAATATAAGTAAAATTTGCTTTCATCATCATCATCATCATCATCATCATCATCAATTAACATTTTGGGGGCACAGACATTGGGAGGTCATACAACTTGCCAAAATGTCAAAAAATGGGAGGAAAAATTAAAACTTGGGTCGGGAATTCCCCAGAGAAGGTCTTGAATAAGCACTGATTATTATTATTATTATTATTATTATTATTATTATTATTATTATTATTATTATTACATGATCTATGATAATTAATAGGACTCCAGAGCGATGTTTAAGATTTGATAAATCGTGATGTTTAGATAATTCAGTTTCTCTTCATCTACTTACTTATCTCTGCGTCCAGTTCCCCTATGCGCTTCCTCAGGGGTTCCGGATCCATTTCCGGTTGCTTCCTCTTTTCCAGTTCTTCCGCCAGAGTGGAAACCTTGTCTTCAAGGTCGAATATCTTGAATTTCAGGGACTGAGTGTCGTCCTCCGACCCTCTCAGGGTCGACGAAATCTTGGTCGAAAACGACAGATGGTCGAGGCGACTGGGTCGGTAGTCCCAGGTCGGGTCGGCGGCCGTGGCGCGGGCGATCTTGACCTTGAGGGACGCGATCTCGTCCCGAAGGTCGGCGTTTTCCATCTCCAGTCGTCTGACCTTGGGACTGCTTTCCAGGCGCGAGAGGGAAGAGGGTGGCATGAACTCGTCGAAGGAAGGAGATTGCTTTAGGCGCCTGTTCTCTCCCATCAATCGGACGTTTTCCTTTTCCAGTTCCTCGTATTTGTCCCTCACAATGCGCAGCTCCTTTTCCATCTGTCTCCGGAGCTCCAGGGTCGCTGGGTCCGCCATCTTTGAGAGGAGGTCCTTCGGAGATTTTGGATCAACGGTTGGAGTGGCACTCCTGGAAGAAAAACGCGTCCAAAATGGCAGCATTAAATGCGGAAACATTCAATCAGGGATATATTTGTACACCCCTTTTAAACACCTCCCCCCCAATCTGAGTCTGGTATGACCTTTTCGGCTTGTCAGACTTTTTTCGGCAGGGATCCCCGAAATATACCGATACCCCAGCCCCGTCCCCAAATTGATAAATCCCAGTAGAAATAACCCTGCATTCAATGCGTGTAATGTCAGAGAGATATACAGCGTGTGTCAATAAAATCGGCACCACCCTGTTTGATTGGAAATATTTCACAACCACAGAAGGTAAAAGCTACTATGTTTGATGAACGCATACTACCCGAAGCCTGGCTTTCGCTAGGTGGCGCAGCTGCGCTTTGGGACTTTAATGTCTGCATTCGGGATATAAATTAAATACAGGAGAGGCGCACCAAATTTTACGCATTCTGACTCAGGGGTTGTGAAAATATTTGCAGCGCAACAGAGTGGCACCGGTTTTCCTGGCTCACCCTTTATAAACAGCATATTGGGCGGGAAGTTAGCAGAGTGGTAACAGCGTTGGACGGTAGAGCAGAAGGTCGCGGGTTCAACTCCCGCAGGAGCCCTATGGTCGACTCAGCCTTCTTTCGCCAGATGGCAACTGAGTAGCGGATTAATCCGCGGAGTAAACAGGCGCGTTGTTCGAGAACACACTGGCCCCGTATATAGTGTAACTTGTTGCACCAGTCGCCTGGCTGAGGGTCTTGGAAACGGAGATCAGCGCCGCCCTATTGGCCTTGAGAGCACGGGAAGGACTTTACCAGGGTCGTAGCGACGCGGCGACGGTGGTATATCGGTATATATACCCTCCCAAAATCAGGTTACCTTAAAGTTTTAAATGTTTTAAAAAATTTTTTCAACGTTTTTTTAAAGATTTACACCCCTCCTCCTCCCAAATCACATTATACAGTATACACCCAAATCAAATTCCTGGATGCGCCCCTGGACTTTACTTTTATATTTTTGAAAAAGGTCGGTACCATTTTTATTGGTCCTCCCTGTATTTACAGTACACAGTACATTGTAACATATGAATGTATGCATGATTTTGCTATCTAATGTATATAAGTACCCGACTGACCTTACACTGTCCTTGACCTCCATCTTCGACCTTAGATACTTGACTGCACAGAGAAGGTTCTCATTGTCCTGTTGAACCTCTTCCATCTTCCTCTTCAAAGACCTTGACTCCTGTTCCGCCATCTCCAGCTGCTCCCTCAGGTCCCCATCCGCCGACGAGGAGGACTCGAGATCGGTCAGGGCAGCCGCGGTTCGTCCACTGCGGAAGGAAGAGCGCTGCTGGAGGATGTCCTTCTGTCGCTCCGTCTCTGTCAGTTTCTTCTTCGTCGTTCGCAGCTCCATTTGGATGTCGTCCAACTGGTCTTTGAGGTTCGTTTCGCGTTCGATGCTGTCTCGGAGATCTCTCGTCAGCTGGGTAATGGTCGAATCAACGGACACCCTCGTTGAACCCTAGGCATAACAAGTAGAAAAGTCAAAGTCCTTCCCGAGCCCCAAGGGGCTCATAGGTCGGCGCTGATCTCCGTTTCTATAGCCCTCAGCCAGGTGTGCAATGCCACGGATATGGGGCCAGTGTATCGCATAGCGTACCTGTTTGACTTATCGCAGTGATTTTTACCACTGCTCCTCGTTTTCAATCCTCAATAAGAATAATAGAAATTATTATAGAAATTTTTCAGTAATTTCAGCCAGGATTTTCCGGGATTTTACTTAGCATGATTGAAAGTGGCTTAGAAGGCATTACTGCCTGTGTGAAAGCCACTAGGGTCACTAACGGACTTGAACCCGCCTGACGCTCCAGCACGTAACCCACTCTGCCATCTTCCGCCCCTTTAAAAGTTTCTGCCGCGGCCGGGAGTTGAACCACGGACCTCAAGATTGGCAGACCAGCGCGTGAGTGCGCTAACCACTGCTCCACCGCGCACCCCTACGAACGACCATTCCTAACTTTGAAAAATCCTGACAAGCAAAAAAGGGTCGTCACCTTTTATTTTGCTTCATTAAGTTAGTTACATAGTTATATGAGCGCGCGGACAGCCCCTGAACAAATATATTCATAACATTTGCTTCTTTTTCTTTTTCCCAACCGTAGAGCCAATTTTGACATCCCTTCACCCACAGAATAATAATACGCGATAAAACATTTTTGGTTGGCCAACCAAGGGGAGTAGACTCAGTCTTACTCGCTAGAGGGCCGCGGTAAAATGAGGAGCAGCGTTAAGCTGCGAGGTAAAAACGTGGATCTGGGGAGAGTAATGGCTACCTACCCCAGATTAATGGATTATGCAACCTGCGTCGCTGATTGCCCAAGCCGGAGATAAGCACCGGAACCCAACGCTCGGACTCGAGTAGAGACCTATCTTTACCTTTTACCAATAATAATAATAATATAATAATAATAATAATAATAATAATAATAATAATAATAATAATAATAATAATAATAAACTTCTATACCACCATTTCTAGTACTCCATAGGTACAACAATAATAGTAATACTAATGATAAATTGATATTAATAATGATGATAGTAAAGGTAATATTAATTAATTATGATAATAGCAGTAATAATAATGAACTTCTATTGCGCCATTTCTAATATCCCATTGGTATCAATCAATAGTACTCCGTTTGCAAAAGACAAGGTCAATTCCAGAGATCAGAATGAAGGTCATTATGGAGGAAAGAACAATAATTGGAATAAATACGTTTAGATTTAGATTTAGAGAAAGAAGAATTCTGGTCTCTTGGAAACTGCCACAAAGGAGTTTCTAGTTTCTAATTCTGCGCACATTTACCAGTCACAGTCTCACAG
Organism: Metaphire vulgaris; assembly: GCA_018105865.1. Classification (NCBI taxonomy): domain Eukaryota; kingdom Metazoa; phylum Annelida; class Clitellata; order Crassiclitellata; family Megascolecidae; genus Metaphire; species Metaphire vulgaris. Next base: position 15,831,108 of record CM030849.1, read on the forward strand.
GAGATGCTGTTGAGCACTGGGTTCATGCAGTCTGCGATGCTTGGCAAACCAACGGATCTCTCTCTCTCTCTCTCTCTCTCTCTCTCTCTCTCTCTTCGACATGGAACCAGCGTAGGGTTTTTAACGAAACGGTTGAATGTTGTTTTGGTGTCTGAGGTTTTAGTAATGTCTCGAGTTACAGAAGTCTGTGTCCTAAGACTAAACGAGCGAAAATGTTGGATGGATGGGTGGGTGGATGGATGGATGGATGGATGGATGGATGCTTGGATGGGTGGATGGATGGATGGAAGTTGCGTACTCTGTCTGTGATATTTTGGTTTTTGTCCTAAATACTTCTGCGTACATTTTCCAGGAAGATGAAAAAATGGAGAAGGGAAAGAAGGGGAGGGTTGGATGGAGAGAGGAAGCAAAGCCGATGCATAAGAACATTCCATTTGATAAGAGAGAGAGATACAGACAGGCAGACAGACAGACACACAGACAGACAGAGACAGACAGACAGACAGAGAAAGACAAACATACAGGGACAGAGACAGAGAAAGAAGGCAGACAGAGACAGAAGACAGACAGAGACAGACAGAAGACAGCCAAACAGACAGAGAATGAGAGAGAAATATCCCAGTTGTAAGCTGTTCATTAGAGAAATGCATGAGGAGTGATTAATGTTGTCATGTATCCAAAGCCATTTGCGTTAACTTTTGAACTGACTGAGGTCAAGTTTCGCTGACCTTTGATATGTCGAATTTTCCGGAATATTTCTGGCTTCTGAGATTCTTCAACTGCAGAAGGAAAAATGTCTAAATACAAATCTCTTTAAGATTTCATCAAAACAAAGAAATAATAATATAATCCTACTCATTATTAACCCCTTAACTGGGGATCCCGGATATATCCGTCCATTTTACATTGAGTTACGGTTAAATACACGGTTAAGGGGTTAATAAAGAACATGAATACATCGATGCAAGACGTTTAGGACATCTCCGTGCTTTATCCAGACTCCAGGCCTTGCGGGGGGAATTGACTTGGCTGTCACTGCTCAAATTTGGGGGTGGGGGTGGGAAGATTTGAGATTTGTGGAGGGAGGGAATCTCCTTCCTAATGAATGGACATGAATAAAACATTGAGACATTGTGTATGACCTTTGAATGTCCATTCACACAGTCTCACTCTAATCTAATCTAAGAACACAGTCACCGCAGTCGTTCTCACACAAGGCAGATCCTACGGACCTATTCTATACCTTTGCTATTAATTATTAGTATTATTAATTCAATGAATATTATTATAAATCATTGATTATTGATTATTATTAATAATTGATTATTATGTTATTATTATTTTTAATGATTATAATAATAATAACGATAATTATTATTGTTATTATTAATCATTGAATATTATTATTAATCACTTATTAGTTATTAGTTATTATTATTATTATTATTATTATTATTATTATTATTATTATTATTATTATTATTAAGTGTTTTGTAGAGAGATTAAGCCTGTGTAATAGTTGGGCTATTGTATATAAACACGGTGTCGTCTTACTTCTTGTTCTGCGTTGTCGAGTTCTTTCCGGAGCGTCTGTCTTTTCGTTTCCGCTTCCGCAATCGTTGCTTTTGCCTTTTCCGCTTCCTCCTGGAATCTCGTCTTCTTCTCTTCCACCTTCTCCAGTTCATCGTGGAGTCTGACCGAGACCTCCTTTGCCATCCTCAACTCCTCCTCCAGCAACCGAATCCTCCGTTTGTCATCGGACGTCTGGAAGCAGCTCTCCATGTTCCGGATCTTCTCTTCCACCTGGACCCTCTCCGATTCCATCGTCTCCACCTTCCGCTCCGCCTTCTTCAGTTTGAACTGGAGCAGTCGACAGCTCTTCGCCGTTCCCTCGAGTTCCTTCTGCAGCTCACGGATCTCGGCCGCCTCCTCCTCGCGGAACTGGTCGTGGATCTCTTCCATCTCCAGCTGGAGATCCCTCACTTCCTGTCTCAGATCCTCGCTTTCCGCAGTCGCCTCTCCGTGCTTCGCCTCCCATTCTTCCACCTTCCTCTTCAGCTCCGCGATCTCGTTCTCCTCCGCAGCCAGCGATGCCCGTTCGCTCTCCGGGAGCTTCAGCTTATCCAACAGCCGCGTCTTCTCCGACTTCAGCCTCTGGACCTCGTCCTCTAGGCTGTCCACGACGTCATCGTAGCGTTCCTTCATGTCTTCAAAGTCTCTCTTTTTCGAACTCAACAGGTCTCCGAGGGCGGTCTTCTCTCGGTCGAGACGGTCACACTTGTCCTCGAGGGTCTTGACCTTCTCCCGCAGACTGTCCATGACCATCCGCGTTCCCTCGACCATCGCTTCCGACTTGGCCGCTTCCGTCGTGACGTCAGTCGCCACGTCGTCGTAAATCGACTTCCGGTTCCGGTTCATGGATCTGATGATGATGTCATCGTCCGTTTGGCTGCGCGTCGGTGCGTCGCTGCTGAACCAGTCGCGCTCCATTGCACTCGCCGATCAGACGTCGCCATGCATGGCACTTTCGCTTTCGATTCTGCGCAGGAAAAACCCCGATCACAGCCTATTGCTTTCACTTTCGCTTTCGTCCGAAACCGCTTTCGAGTTCTTCCTCGAAATACTGATCCCAAATGATGTGTCGATTGGCTAGGAGAGATTTTTCTCTCTCGAATGTTTCCGTTTCGTTTGTGTTTTCCCCGGATTTTCTGCGCAGAAGATGATGACGACGTCACTTTCGCATTCGGTTTCTTTCTCTAGCGTTTAACGTCAGTGAAATAAATCTTCGGAAATATTTGGAAATTCTTCTTTTCGAGTCGAATGAGAAAAATTTCGTTGAAATTTCCGTCTGAAAAAACAACGGATTTTGCGACGAAATATGCGATGGAATTCAGAGGCGCTATAGAAGTCAATTTCGTTCGTTGTTTAACCCTTTAAACCTTCAAAAATCCTGTTCTAATTTCTCTCCGATCGATTTTAAATTCTGTCCATAGACTGTGCGATTGAGCCTTTGTTTACAGTTGGCTGATGCATTACGAAGTGGCGCTATAGAAGTTAAAGACTAGATATTAGATTAGATTGTATGCTCTCCGGTTGATGTAGGCTACAGCAGAGGTTTCCAAGCCTTTGCCCGCGGGCATCTTGCGGCCCGCCAGTTGCCCGAAAGTGTCCCGCGAGTTCTCACTATTCGATATAATTTATTTATTTGAATAGTTTCAGAAGCGTACTGACTTTCAAATAAATAGATAATAACTAAAAGAAAGTCGCAATAATGTGCAATATACGCAGTGGCGGTTCCAGGAATTCTTGGTTGGGGAATGAAAAAAAATTATAAGGAAGTTGGTGGGGTGCAAAGCAAAGAAGAAAGAAAAAGAAACGAGAGAAAACGGTCATTGCTAGTGTTTTGCCCACTAAATGTTAATAAGCCTTTCCAAATAAGACCAGCAATCTAAGCCCAAACAAAACGAAGGTCATTCGCAGTATTTTTCACTACATTTTATAAAATCTCACCGGAAAATGGGTTGTCAAGCCAGAAAAAGGTAATCTGGAAGCCCGGTGGGGGATGCATCCCCAGTCATCAACATGTTGGAACCGCCTAAACGTTGTTCTTTCATAATCTTATGCATATTTAGATTTTAGATTCCCTGTTTATCGAATCGATTCTCATCATAAGCACCTCGATCAGTCTTGAAACGACGCAAAGCGAGAAGATCTCTTAATTAAGACGAATTCCGTTTAAGAGAAAAGAAAATCCAGAGAAACTGCTGCGAATGAAGAACAACTATATTATATATTTAATATCAGGATATAGGCCTACTAACTATCTCTCTCTCTCTCTCTCTCTGTCTCTCTCTTTCTGTCTCTCTCTCTCTCTGCCTCCTGTTTCTTCTTATCAGCCGACAAAAGAAGAAGCGCAGTTTGGCCTTGAAGGCCGCCGAGTACGAAGAAGCATCTCCCTTCTTCTTCCTCTCTTCCTCCTCCTCCTCCTCCTCCTCCTCTTCTTCTTCTTCTCCTCCCTCCTCCCTCTCGGCTTTGACGTGCACTCCTTGGTCTTAGGCCCATATGCCGTAATGCGTATACGCAGCCATGAATAATCGTTTCCAAAACCACATCAACTGTTAACCCACAGCATGTGATAACGACTACGACTTCAGCAACAACTACTACTACGTGCAGAAACTATTAGATGATGATATGATGATGATGATGATGATGATGATGATGATGATGATGATGATGATGATGATGATGATGATGATGATGTTGTTGTATTGGTTCTGTCCTTTCACCTTGGAAAGCCATTTCAAATTCAAGTACTCAAAAGTACACGAACTGAATCAAAATAAGTACTGCGTCTATTCGAATACTAATAAGTATTTCTTTGATTTCTCAATTAACAAAAGAAACAGACGAAAATAAAGAATCCAGGCGAATTACGAAATGGCGCAATAGAAGTCCAAGATTCGATTAGACAGACGCTTACCGGTTACCTTTCCCTCTATAGACGCCGCGGTAATCAGTTTGTACCTTTACCGCTGTAAACAGTACGTAAAGTAAATATATGCGTAAAATCGCGTAATTAAGTGAAAATCTTCGAGGAGCTCGCCGGTCGAGACAGAACTTTCTCGAAGTTCTTGCCTCGAAGGCAGCTGCTGCAGCGGCAACACCCGTCTTCCCACCCGACCGACCGACCGACCGAAAAAGAGATGTGACGAGAAACTATTAACTCCGACTCAGCTCACGAGGAATGCCAAGCACAATGCATGCGAACGCCTACAATGGATGGATGGATGGATGGATGGATGGATTCCACTATGTACAGGAGGCGAATTAAAATACTAATGAGTGTTTGCGATGAGCGTACGTTTGCCAGTGAGGTGCATAGGCGGGGGTACTGTATAGGCAATGTTTCATCCAGACTCCTGGCCTTTGGGGGGAGGGGAATTGACTTGGTTGGAGTGGAAAAGGAAGAGTTCAATGCAAACATTTTTGTCAGTGGTGGGATTTTAGGAGAGGGATTTTCTCGGGGGGGTGGGGGCTCCCCATTGTTTATTCTAGCCACCTTGACATTGGAGGATTTTGAAATGTTTGGGAGAGTGACAAGGTCTGAGTCTCCACACTTTGGGAGGAGAAAATTTCCATTCCCCAGCCAACATATAACAAAGTTTGGGGAGAATTTTAAAACTTGGGGGAATTCACCCCAGAGAATGCCTAGGATAAACACTGGGTGTGAGGGTTGGGAGTATTTTCCCCTTGCAGTCCTGTATAAATCACTGCGTATGGGGTTCGTTGGAGGGAGGGGAAGATGCAGGAGATGCTCTTCTAGCCAATGTTTGGGATTGATGACGCTAAAACAGTTAACTTCTTCCCTCCTCCTCCTCCTCCTCCTCCTCCTCCTCCTGCACTTTTGCCTTCTATTTTTCCAGTTGGAGAGAGAGAGAGAGAGAGAGAGAGAGAAAGAGAGAGAGAGAGAGAGAGAGAGAGGCAGACAGACAGAGCACCTAAAGTTGGCTTAGCCAAGTGCGGTCTCAGCCGAAGAAGGCCAGTTGTCCTATTTCTGCCCCTTCTCCACTCGATTGCCTCGTCTGCAGTCGGCTATTTCTGCAGCAGCAGCAGCAGCAGCAGCAGCAGAGAAGTCGGAGCAGAGATGAAGATGAAAGGAGGAGGAGGAGAATGAGGACGGGAGGGAGGGAAGAAGTTGGCAAACGATGATATTGTTTCCGGCATTTTCATAGAATAACTAATCGCAGAAGAGGCTAAGACATAGAATAGTTAATTATAAACACATTCAAACTGCAAAATACCTGTCAACAGGCAAAGGCCATATAAATAACTAGTTATTTTATAAAACTAGACATATATAATATATATATATATATGCACATGCCCATCACTGTATATATATATAATTATATACATATATATTATATATAATCTCTTATATATATACAGGGGTGTATATATACAGGGTGTCTATGAAAAAAAACCCCAAGCAGGAAAACTATGATTTCTTAAAAGTTCCTAAATATATTTCTATCCAAATTGCCATACTTCTACAGCACATATTTCCCCACCTTTATGCCTATTTTCATCTCATTTGCATGTAAGATGGCCATTTTGTGAGATATCAAAGTCAAAATTCGATTTTTACGAATCAACAGACAAAATTTTATTGATTGTCTAGAAATTTCAACTTAAACCACAATTGTTCAAGATGGTTATTGGACATAATTGCAAACCCTAACCATAACCCTAACCTTAGTTGCAAAAATTGTTCGGTATCCAAAGCCAAGCTCCCGCAATGTCTGAATTCGCATCTTATCTTCATTCGATATTTTACCCATTTTGAAAGTTTAAATCAAACTTTTATTGTTATGTTGAATTCTGTGAGTTTAAAATTTTAAAAACATGTTTACAAAATTGCATTCGATTTATACTTTACTACTACTACTGGAACAACAACAACAACTGCTACTAATACCATCAAAATTGACATGAAGCCAAATTTATGTGAAGCTATAGATATTTAGGCCTGTCATGCTGCGACTGAGTAGTAAAAATCGAAGTTTGACTTTGATATCTCACAAAATGGCCATCTTATATGCAAATGAGATAAAAATTGGCAGAAAGGTGGGAAATATGTTCTACATAAGTGTGGCAATTTTGATACATATATATTTAGGAACTTTTAAGAAATCAAAGTTTTTATGTAGACACCCTGTATATACTGTATATATACAGGATGAACTAGTAAAACTGGCCCTTTATGATAGTTAATATGTCGGCTGCTTGTGTAGCGATTTCAATAAACTTTATAGGCCATATACCTGGGAATGTTTCTGATGTAATTGCCAAATTCCATGCTGATATCTTCAGTATTTTCTGAAATATGGCCAAAAAACTAAAGAAGCACACATTTTAAAATTGACAATGAATTATACATGGATATTATGTATGCATATTAATTTTACACAGATAGATGTACACATTTTTATGCACTTATGCGCACTTTGTGTTATATTTCAATTGCACCTTTATTGTTTATTCAAAAAAAACTTTTGGGATGCGACTTAACTTTGACAACGCCAAACTTAATTTAACTTGATATTCGGAGAAGATTTGACGAATGTGTGTTTCTAGCATTCGTGATCTTTTTGTCTTGTGTTCTGAATGTTTCCTTCGGATATATGTCGTTTGCACTCTGACTTTGTCTCAAAAGTCTCACTGATTTGAATTTTTATGGCACTTTGTAAAAAAATAATTGAAATTGTGAGGAAAAGTCTTTGAAAATTTGATTTAAATTGACATTGTGAGTCCTGAGACACTTTGCTCAAGATAATGCATTTGACGATAAATGATTATTGATTCTGTTTAATTTACACTGGTTATTATTATTCTATAAACATCTAATTCAAAATAAATGCTTTTATTTTGCTGCTTTTTTTGATGTCTAAATATCAAATCTTCCAGTTTTTGTCAATAAAATCTTTTGTCAATTAATAACAGCACAAGGTTTTCACATGCATTGATTTTGTGATTTCAGTCGCCAGGTGTCGCCACTGTCACTTCTATGATGAGATATTTTAGGGTTGGCCTCTACTGCAAATATTTTGGCCAATTAATTATGATCATCACCATCATCATCATCATCATCATCATCATCATCATCATCATCATCATCATCATCATCATCATCATCATCATCATCATCAAATATAAGACATACTGTTCTAAGGAATTTCATTTTTATGAATATTTGTGTCTGTGGTGTGTGATTTTTTCATTGTCAATAGCAAATGTATTTTTTTTTTCTTCAGCTAATGTCAATATTTTGAATGAACACCTTGGATTTTATAAATATGAAACTTATGAAAGTTTTCTAATCATGTTTAAAATAATTCTGTTTTAGAAAGAGAAATTTAATTTTTACATATATAATCAAAATGAGGATGTTATAATAAAATAATATTCAAAATGGAATTGTAACTCTTCTGTAATTATTATTATTATTATTCAGTTACCGTTTCATCATGGCAGCACAGTTAGGCTGTGCTTCAGGCTAAGTCGGGGCAAAAACTCTCTAATTGAATCTGTATAACTACAGAACACCAGTTGCCCCCGCAGGACATTCCCACATGTCCTGATGCAAGTGACATGACAGATGAGACGATGTAGAACAGTTGGGACCCTGTTCCACAGCCTCATACGCCCGCGTCTCAAGCACACGCCAACAGCCGATGCAAAGGACTAAATTCGCCCCAACTGACTGTGTTCTTGAGAGTGTCCATTCTATAGGAAATATGCATCCGATATTTCGCAATGACTGGTCGCAGAGAGACAATAGATTTCCAGAGTGACGTCACCACGGTTTCCAATTCGACCAAAAGACTAAATGCAAGGATCGGACGATTTAGAAATCAGATCTCAACAACGTCTTACGATGACGTCACCTTCTTCTACGATGTGAGTAACTTCTACATAATAATTATTAGAAGCCGTTACGAAATACAACTCAGGTAACATCATCATCATCATCATCATCATCATCATCATCATCATCATCATCATCATCATCATCATCATCATCATCATTTAAAGTGGCTTATGATTTGATTTAAAGTGGCTTATGAAGCATTACTGCCTGTGTGAAAGCCATTAGGGGGCGCTAACGGGGCTTTGAACCCTCTCCGTCAGCCTGACACTCCAGCGCCTAACTCACTCTGCCATCTTCCGCTCCCAAAAGAAAGACTTTTAATCGAGAATGAAACCATACGACGCTTTCAAAGTAGACAGTTGAAACAGTGAAGAGATTGAAAGACTATCTCGGAAAACTAGGTTATTGAATTTGGAGAGTTACAACAGTGGTTTTCACACAGGCTTACTTAGACTCCGAAGTAAACCACTTAAAATCACATTATTATAATTATTATTCTTGATGCACAATACAGCAGAAAATCATATAGGCATACACTTTCTACGTTCGCAGTCATCATTTTGTATGTTTCAATCAAATCCCCCTCTCTCTTCTGACTTCTATCTAATGTTGTCAACCCCTAATATTGAGTCTTTTTCGTAGGTGAAATTATAGCATCCATTGACCAGCTTTGTTGCTGGTCTATGCACTTTTTCCAAAAGTTCTACAGTATATCGTATTCAAAGTATGTTTTCCATGCCTGAACACAGTATTCTAGATGGGGCCTTACCAATGACTTATATAGTTTTACGATTATCTCTTTGTCTCGACTCACGATTTTCCTTTTCACCATTCCCAACATTCGCTTGCCCTTTTTGCTCCCTCCAAACACTGTTGAAATGGTTTCATACTTCTATCGATGATTATCCCAAGTCTCTTTCCTTTTGTGCTGTGGTTAGAACCTTCCCCCTAAAGCATATTTATTACCATTATTAGATTACCCAACATGCATTACAGAACATTTATCAATATTAAAAGTCCACAGAGAACTGAAACGATTTCCTTAGATCCTCCTGTAAAATTTTAGCATTATCATCATCATCATAATCATCATCAGATAATCCATCAGAGTCGATATTTCTGCACATCTTTGTATCATCTGCACACTTCGAAATTTTGGATAGTAATCCGTCATCGATATAATTTATGTATATTAGAAAAGCAATGGCCCAATCACTGAACCCCGAGGCACTCCACTGATAACTCTTGCCCATTTTGATTGACCGCTTCATATGCCAACTGCGAGAGTTCAATCTACTACCATCATCATCTACTCTCACAACTCCGCGAATGACAACTCACGACTAATATATCGTATATTAAAAACAATCAATAAAAATGATGACTCTTTTTGCCTTACCCTTCTCAACTCTCTGTCTTTTCTGTTATACTATATAGCCAAAATAGAAAATCATCCTGACATTCCCTTTATCATTTCCCCAAATTTACAAATGATTGATCACGTTAATTTGTTAATTTGTATCTATAGGCATCTTCAGTTTACAATACAGTATCATTTACATTACTTAACCTTAACTAATATAAATCTCCCACTAACATAGGATTAACTTAAACCAAAATCAACATCAAAATCAAAATCAACCGTTACAAAATATAACATCATATCATTACTCATAACGTTCTAAATGACATATTTAATAGCATTATAGTTTTATAAAGTGCTATCAACAGTTCATCGACACTTTCTAAAACATGGTTAATGTTTACTATCCATAACAACAATCAATTTATAATAATAATAATAATAATAATAATAATAATAATAATAATAATAATAATAATGCGATTTTAAGTGGTTTAGGAGGCTAAGCAAGCCTGTGTGAAAACCACTTACGGTCAGTATCTGTATTCACAGTCATTCGGGCAGTTTGGCGATAAACTAGAGGAATGCTGCATTGCGGAAACATTTCATGTCAATCTAATGGTTATTATTTGTATCGTTATTTTGCGATCTCTTGTCCTTGGGAAGGGTTTCTTCGCTTGACCTTGAGGTCAACCGGCCCATTTGATGCCAATGGTCATGGCATAACCAGATGGTCTGACCCGGGCAGAGGAGGGTCGACCTGTGCAGTGGACCGAAGCGATCCGGTTGATCGACCAAGCGAAGCAGTCTCTTGAGGTCCTCTCTGTGCGTCTTCACTTTTTCTTGGTCAACGAATTTCCTCAAAGCGTCCATCTTCATGTTTGCCGAAGTGTCCTTGAAGACAGGAAACTTGACCAAAAGGTCACGGACAAGGTCATCTACCGTCCAATCGCCACGCCCCGATGTGCTGCTCGTCTCGACTCCAACGAGCAGTCTGAGCACGGCCACTGCTCGCGCTCCGTACAGTTTCAGAAACTCCCGCGGGTTGTCAAGGCGGTATCCAAGAGCGGCGGTCACGTGATATCCTTCGGGGGATTCGCAGACGAAATGGGCGGCGTATCCGTCGAAAACGAGGCTTGACGCGAAAACGAGGCGGTCACGTGACCCGATCGCCGTTCCTTCGTGACTCACCGGAAGTACGACGAACAGTCTCGGACATCCGGTGTAGTCGGTGGATCGGTCGCCGCTGCGAGTGTCCCGGTGTGGGGGGAGCGGTTCCGATGGTGGAACCACGGATCCGGTCAGGACGGCGTAGGAGTCCGGCAGGGAGTGTCCGTAACGGCAGGAGGAGGAGGAGGAGGAGGAGGAGGAGGGAATCGGGTGGAGGAGAGGGCTTTCCAGGTGATTCTCTGAGGGAGGGGTCGCTCCTCGAAGACGCAGAAAGGGCAGACGATGGAGTCGAAGGCGAGGCTGTGAAGTCCGTCGTAGGAATGAACGACCTTGGCGATGATCTTCGACACCTTTCTCATCAGACAGCAGGGCAGCGCACCTCTGGCACTCACCTGGATCGTCCTTCTGTGTGGAATCATCTGGAAGAGCACCTGGTGAACGAGATCATCCAGGTCTTCCACCGTTCCGTCCATCCTCTTCGTCTTGCAGACTCCGCAGCCGACGCTGTCCGGTCGCAGGGTCTCCAGGAACAGGTTGGCAAAGTACAGGGGCCTCGGAGAGGGGCACCCGGTCCTCGCTCCGTCATCGTCATCAGAAGGGGCTCGATAGCTGTACACGGTCGACATGAGAGTATTGAAGAACGGAGGAGGGATGGACGAGGGAAAGGTCATCGAATAGGTCACGTGTCTCTGGTTTGACCTTGGTCGGGAAGGCCAGACGCCGTAATCGGGTTCTCCGAAGGGGAGTCTGGAGGGAAACAGTTCGAGCGAAGTACCGTCGATCGGGAAGCACAGTCCAAAGTACCGGAGCAGTATCAGTACCCGGTCCCTGGTCTGACTGTTCAGCTCAGTCCATGAGCTCTTCAGCTGATCGCGATCCATCCATCCGGAGTCGCTGATCCGGGAGGAGCGGAGGGAGGCGAAGACGCCGGCCAGCCACTCGGGGTCAAGGACGACGATCTCCTGGAGGTCACACAGCTGCGGGAAATACAGGAGACTGCCCTGGGCACGGAAGAACTGCAGCATATTGACGAGTTCATCCGGGTCCTCGACTCCGTGCGCATGCGCAAGGCGCGACACTTCGTCGACGGTCAGCAGACTAGCTTCCGGATTTCTCGTCACGTGACTCTGCAGGGACTCGCGGACTTCCGCCCAGCGACGAGGAACTTCCGGACTGGAGCGGATGACTCGGAGAGCCAGTTCCCGGATCGCTTCCCTCAGTCCTTCGACACCTGGATTCGTGAAAATTCAGAAGATTTGGTTAGGGAATACTTCTAGATATAGGGGACGGGAAGTTAGCTGAGTGGTAACAACGTTGGACGATGGAGCAGAAGGTCGCGGGTTCAACTCCCGCAGGAGCCCCTAAGGTCGACTCAGCCTTGTTGCTTCAGATGGCAACTGAGTAGCGGATTAAACAGGTGCGTTGCATGATAGGCCTAACACTGGCCTCGTATCATATAACTTGCACAAGTCGCATGGCTGAGGGCCTTGGAAACGGAGACCAGCGCCGCCCTATTGGCTTTGAGAGCACGGGAAGGACTTTGCTTACTTATACTTTTAGAATAAACGAAACAACTTGTTTGGCAAAACTCGGACGTCATTATTAAAACGTCCTTTGATCATTGTTTGCCTTTTACTACGAAACCCAAACATAGACGTTGTGTTAACCAGAGGCGTAACGACGGGGGATATCGGTATATATACCCCCATCCCCCCAAAAATCAGTATATATATATATATATAATACAATAGGCTTATGAATAACACACATATATATAACATATATAATATATACAGCAAATACAGTATAATATGGATATTTATACATTACATATACCCATCAAGTATGCGGAGTATTGTAAAGCGCTCTTGTCTTTGGCCATTTTGCCATGTTCATTGCGCTTTATAAAATGTCCAACTAATAATAATAATAATAATAATAATAATAATAATAATAATAATAATAATAATAATAATAATAATAATAATAATAATAATGTATAATACAGATAATTTATATAATATATATATAATATATAATATAAATATAACAATATATACCCCCAATTTCATACCCACACCCACCCCAAATAAAATTCCTGGCTACGCCCCTGGTGTTAACTGGATTATGAAAGTGAATCATTGGAATTTGTTTTCGTTATTTGATTCATTTTCTAAAGAAATTTCTAAATCCATTTTCAATGCGTGGAACTTAAATCCCATTTAGAATTCCATTCATTCTTTCTCCTTAATTCATAAAATTCACCGTTTCTCAAAATTTCTAAAATTCAGAAAAAATCGAATTCTTGAAAACTCTTACCTGTATTCGACGATGACGTCATAGACGGCGGAGCACCTGTGGAACCTCGAACGCTGCTCACCTTGTAATACCCGACTATGTGCGGAAAACCAACGGAGGTTCCATGCTCCTCCTCCTCCTTCTCCTCTTCCTCCTCTTCCTCTGCCCCATGAGCCTCGTATGCATGGTTGACGAACCCGTTCCGCTTGGCCTGGTCCGCGGTTCCGGTCCATTGGTCGGCGCTGTGAGGCTTCGTATCCGATTGGCAGAGAAGACAATCTTTGAGTGTTTCTCTGTCGCCAAAGTATCTCTGGTGTTTGTCTCTCTCTGAGGCCAACATTCCGCGGATCTTTCTCCAGATGTCTTCGAGGACATCTCGGGTGACAGAAGGATGATCGGCGTGAGTTCCAACGATCAACACCTGAGCGTTCGGTACCTGCCACAAAAAGTACCCACGTCGACCTCTAAGTACCTGTAGTATCAACCATAGATGTAAAAAACGTCGGCAAAAATTTTTAAAAACGTAAAAAACGTGTCAACTATGGTACTGCTCATTATATTCAGAAAAGTCAATGTCCCTCCACCTTTACGTTTATATATATATATATATATATATATATATACTTGTATACTCACTCACTCACCCAATTACTCACTCACTAGCTTTTATTTATTTATCACTGTACTGATACTGAGTGGTCCTTGCCCGACTGCAGATGTACTGTAGCCAGAGTTGGACTCTTCCGAGTAGAAATGAATCCGTCTGAACCGTTGATTGACAGCTGTCACTCATGTTGAAACAGACGACGTAGATGGCTCCTGGACTGATGAAGAAATTGTGCGTCTCGTTGAAATCGACGTCTCCTCTGCAGTCGAAACATCTGACGGTGAAATCATCCAAACGGACGTCACGCAACTGCACTCCGCACGCCTTCTTCAAGTCACGTGACGACGACGGCACACTGCATGACAACAACAACAACAACAACAATTCAGTGGCGGCTTCACGTGGGGAGGGTGGAGAGGAGTAGCCAGGAATCCGATTTTGGGGTATAAATCTTTAAAATCTTTGAAAATATTAAAAAACATATTAAAATTTTAAAGGCAGTGTGATTTGGGGTATATATATATATGTATATATATATATATCGATATACCCTCGTCGCTACGCCTCTGATGTGCTCCCTTATTGAATGTCTGCCCCCATTGGCACCCCTGTTGGGACACTCCCTTACTTACTATTAAATACCTAGTAACAAATAGTTGGCCCTCCATGCTTAGAAGTTTCCACCTCAGCGCCCCCTTCCCCCCCCCAACTTGCCAAATGCTGGAACCGCACTGAACAACCGTGAGCGTACGGAGGGGGTGCACGGAGGCGCAATTGCAAATTGTGAAGTTATGGGGTTCAAGCACAGAACAAGCAAAAGTCCTATTAGAGGGCAGATATGAGGGAAACAGAGCCAGAGGAAGACCTAGAAGAGACTGGCTGGACGACGTTAAGGAACACATACAGGAAAAGAACTACGGAAGACTAAAAAGGATTGCTGAAGACAGAACGAAGTGGAAACAACTCATGACCGTCAACATATACAGGGTGTCTATGAAAAAAACCACCCAGCAGGAAAACTATGATTTCTTAAAAGTTCCTAAATATATTTCTATCAAAATTTTTACACGTGTACAGCACATATTTCCCCACCTTTTTGCCAATTTTCATCTCATTTACTTGTAAGATGGCCATTTTGTGTGATATCAAAGTCAAACTTCGATTTTTACGAATCAACAGACAAAATTTAATTGATGGTCCAGAAATTTCAACTTAAATCACAATTGTTCAAGATGGTTATCGGGCATAATTGCAAACCCTAACCCTAACCATAACCCTAATTGCAAAAATTGTTCGGTATCCAAAGCCAAGCTCCCGCAATGTCTGAATTTGCATGTTATCTTCATTCGATATTTTACCCATTTTGAAAGTTTAAATCAAACTTTTATTGTTATGTCGAATTCTGTGAGTTTAAAAACATGTCTACAAAATTGCATTCGATTTAAACTTTACTACTACTACTGGAACAACAATAATAACTGCTACTAATACCACCAAAATTGACATGAAGCCAAATTTATGTGAAGCTATAGATATTTAGGCCTGCCATGCTGCGACTGAGTAGTAAAAATTGAAGTTTGACTTTGATATCACACAAAATGGCGACCTTACATGCAAATAAGATGAAAATTGGCAGAAAGGTGAGAAAATATGTGCTGCACAAGTGTGGCAAGTTTGATAAAAATATATTTAGGAACTTTTAAGAAATCAAAGTTTTCCTGCTGGGGGGTTTTTTTCGTAGACACCCTGTATATATGAAGATGACACATGATGATGATGATGATGATGATGATGATGATGATGATGATGATGATGATGATGATGATGAAGTTATGAAAATAGTAAAAGTACTGAAAAAATCAACCCATAGTATTAAGTTAAAATAGGAATTCAACGAACTTCTTGTGGCGCTTGTCACTCACTCACTCACTCACTCACTCACTCACTCACTCACTCACTCATAGATTGATTGACTGACTGACTGACTGAGCGGATGAATACAATATTTTCCAGGTGAGTCACCTGTTTCTGTAGATTCCCCAGAAGGTCTTCCTCAACGCCTTCACCAGCGTCGTCTTCCCCACCCCCTCCTGTCCAACGACAACCAACTTAACGAGACTGTTTTTGACCGGATGTTCCTGGAGAGAGTTAAAGTACTTCCGGACATCGCCCGGTCGCTCCGGAAAGTCCGACGGAATGTTCTGAAGCGGATTCCGGTAGAAGGTGAGTCGCTGGAGTTGACCGAGGGAAGCGATGGAGCAGGGCAGCTGGGAGATCCGGTTTCCGTGAACTCTCAGCTCCCGAAGGTCGACGAGAAGACCAAGGTCATGAGGAAGCTCGACAAGGTCGTTGTCGGAACATCTGAACAACAGCGTTGCAACAACAGAACAACCGATCAGAGATGGTCATGGGTTGGGTTGAGTTGGGTCAGACTTTTCCTTGTTAATTGTGGGTTGGGTTGGGTCCGAAAACAAGTCCTGGTTTAAGAAATTGTAATGTATCTTGCATGTGTCTGTTCGATCTCACCTTACTCATTATCTTCTAATTCGTCAATTTGAATTATCATTATAATAATATCTAAAGTCGGTCTTTGAATTAATTGTAAAAACAAAGCTCTAGCATACAAGTCTATACCTGAGACACGCAGACAGAAAGAGACACAGAGAAAGACACGCAGACAGACAGACAGACAGACAGGGGATATTTACTTGGCTGAAGGGGAAGAGACGCAGTTCAATCCAAAAATTTTTGTCAATGTTGGGATTTGGGGATATTTTTTACACCCTAGCACTCCCAACACCACCACCCTCCAATATGAGACCGACACCCCCCAACACCCCAATCCCAGTTATGGGATTACCTTTTCTTTGCTTGTCAGACTTTTTGGCAGGAGACCCCCAGAATTTACCGACACCCCAAATTGATAATCCTAGAAATAACCCTGTGGCGGTTGTGACTTGGGGCGGGGGTGAAGTGGAGCTATCTCCCCCAACGGGCCTGGATAAAGCACTGGACACACATAGAGATAAACGGAGGAGGAGAGAGACGGATGAAGTTTCAACACCTGAGAATTGTCAGTTGTCTGCAGTTGACAATCGACGACGGAAGCCTCTTGATGTCATTCCTCGAGCAGTCCAGTTCCCTCAGCTGCTCCAGAGATCCCACGCAATCCGGAATCTTCCTCAGGTTGTTCCCGGACACCCTCATGATCCTGATCCGTCTGTGCTCCAGCAGTCCGTCCGGAATCGTCGCCAGGTGGTTCTTCCGCAGATCCAGGTGCTCGAGCGAGTTCAGCCCGACGGCCGCCATCTTGGAAAGTCCGCAAGAAGCGAGAACAAGAACGCCGAGGGAGTGGTAACCGATGAGGTCGATGGACCTCATTCGCGACCGAAGGACGACCATGGACTGGGTCGTGACCCGCGGGTCGAAACGAAGGAAATTCTTCATACTGATGACGTCACCTTGATGACTGCCGAAGACCAAGATGTTCGTCACAGGGACGTCGAGAACGGAGTAGAAGAAGGTGGAGAGGCAGTCGGGTCTCTGTGCGTGGAGAATGAGGAACTTGACTTCTGCAATTCCTCTCTTCGTGAACGACGTCAGATCGGTGCAAGATGACGCTTTCTCTACGACGTCCTGTCCGTTTGCACCGGATGCAAGAACAAGGACAAAGGGAGCGACGCTCTGAAACAGAACGTAAACGAATAACTGAATAAATGATTTAATTAATAAATAAATAATTGAACTGAATAAATTAAATGAATGATTATATTTCTAACGACTGAATAGTGCAGTGCTGCATGATCAGACAGCGTCATTATCATTATCATCATCACCATCATCATCATCATCAACAACAACATCATCATAACATCATCATCATAATCGTCGTTGTCGTCGTCGTTGCTGTCATCATCATTACTGTACCTGTTGTTCTCAGAGTGAAACCAGTTTCCATTAACTTTGCCAATGCAACAGGATCTCATGAGACAGTCAACCCGTCACTCAGTCAGTCAAGATTCGACCGATGATGATGATGATGATGATGATGATGATGATGATGATGATGATGATGATGATGATGATGGATGATGATGATGATGATGATGATGGCGGTGGTGGTGGTGATGATGAAGAAGATGGTGATGATGGTGGTGATGACAGGCCCCTTCAGAGGCTGAATGAGGCCCGGGCCAGTTGGAATTTTGAGGCCTCCCCTAACCTTCCCAAAATAATTCAAATTTTGGCAAGCAAAAAAAGGTCATTACCAAATTTTGAGGCCCCTCCTAGTAGTAGCAATTGAGCTTTCTAGCTCTCCCAACATTCTAGACAAGGGAAAAACGGGAGGCCCCCAACAGATGGAGGTCCGGGCCAAATGGCACTCTTGGCCCCCCCTCTGAATGGGCCTGGGTGATGATGATGATCATGATGATGATGAATGAGTCAGTCAGTCATATGCCAATGCAACATGACCGAACCCAATGTGTCGATGTCTGACCGTGATTTCTACGGCAGTTCTTCTTACCTCGTCCAGGGGACTGACGATGTTCACGTGACCATCGGTGATCAGTTCCATGGCCCTGGAAAGGCTTCCATCTGCCACCGCCTCCGTCAGTTCCCTCTTCCATTCTCCCTGTTCATCTGTCGCTTCGATGGAACAGAGTCTGGCGAGAGAAGGGGGAAAGGAGGCTCCAGAGGAGGAGCACGAGGACCAGGAGCTCCCGACGGAAGTCGATCGGGCGTAGAAGGCGCCCCGGTCACCGTTTCTCTGGGACTGATCGGGGGAGTCCGGGGGCGGCGGGGGAGTCCACGGGTCCGGATCTTCTGGATATGGAACGGCCGCTCCTCCTCCTCCTCCTCCTCCTCCTCCGTTGAAATCGTCGAAGGATTTGTTTTTGTCGCTGAGAATACTCGAAAGACGACGAAACACAATTCGAGCCATTCGCCTCTTACACCAACACTACGAACATACAACGACACAGACAGACTGACTGACAGACAGACTGACTGACTGAATTGACTGACTGGCGAAGGCGGGTATATCGGTATATATACATCCTCCCTCCCACCCCCCAAAAAAAAATCAGGCAACCTTAAAGTTTTAATGTGTTTTTTAAGATTTTAAAAGTTTTTAAAGATTTATACTCCTCCTCCCCGCCAAATTACATTATACCCCCCCCCCGAAAAAAAGAAGTCAAATTCGTGGCTACGCCCCTGACAGATTCAAAGGCTATCTCGGAAAACTAGGTTAATGAATGCGGAGAGTTACTACAGTGGTTTTCACACAGGCTTACTTACCCTACTAAACCACTTTAAGTCACATTATTATTATTATTATTATTATTAGTAGTAGTAGTAGTAGTAGTAGTAGTAGTAGTAGTAGTAGTAGTAGTAGTAGTAGTAGTAGTAGTAGTAGTAGTAGTAGTAGTAGTGTAGTAGAGGTAGTAGTAGTAGTAGAAGTAGTAGCAGTAGTAGTAGTGTAGTAGAGGTAGTAGTAGTAGTAGTAGTAGTAGTATTGTCTACCTGTGTTGATCATTCCATCAGCTCCTACAGTCGTCAGGTATCCTCCCATGTGTGTCTATCTCACCTTTTTCAATCAGCACCTATGTCGTCTTAAGCACCATTGCCACAGGGTCACTTACAACGACCAAAAGTATTAAGATCGCACTCTTTGAAAGAATCCAGAATGTCTCCTCTCAATAGACCTTCAACAATATCATCATCATCATCATCATCGCCACGACCCTTCGCTTCTTAGCGTGCTGTGGTCTCACTGCTGTGGAATCACTGAAGCGAATTCTAAAGAGAACTCCTTCTCTCTCTCTCTCTCTCTCTCGTCTGTTTAACCTCTCAAAGTCTTCAATAATTGGCCTATACGAGACCGGCTTAACAAAGGCCTACCCGTCCCACCCTCTGCCTCTCTCTCTCCCACTCTCTCTCTCTCTCTCTCTCTCTCTCTCTCTCTCTCCCTCTCTCTCTCTCCCACTCTCTCCTCTGAAGGGGGCGTGCTTAGCTACCAGTGGCTGTTGGGCGTTCATAAACAACCCCACAATAGAAGACCTAAGACGCCTCAATTCAAAACTTCAAAAGCCATAAAGCAATACACACTTTATGTATATATATATATATATATATATAGTGTGTATTGTATATATATACCTATATACATAGATCTATACCTAGATCTATACATAGATCTATACATACATCTATACATAGTTATATATATAAAGTGTATATTATCTATATACCTTATAATATATATATATATATATATATATATATATAGGATTATAGATCTATATATATACTGTATATATATAGACCTATAGACCTATATATATATATATATATATAGGATTATAGATCTATATATATACTGTATATATATAGACCTATAGACCTATATATATATACCTATAGATATAGCCTATATATACATACATATATATCTGTCTGTCTGTCTGTCTAGCTGTTGAAGCATTTTAGAGCAGGATTTGTTTAATTGGAAAACCAGGATCTAGAGAGAGACATTCGATGTCTTTCTCTATCCAAGTCTCAGCCTCCTCCTCCTCCTCCTCCTCCTCCTCCTCCTCCTCCTCTTCTTCTTCTTCTTCTTCTTTTTTCTTCTGGACTGCCAGTGACATTGTGCAGACACCTCTGGTCTCTAAGAATCGAAGCGTTTGTCTCTGACGCCTTCATTAAGTACAAATTATTGTAACATTTCGGTGAACTATGTAAAGATCGGGCCCGAACCGCTGACGACGAATGGAGGCTTGCATCGAGACCTGATCAATCGCTGCTCCTTTTCGAAGGTTATAAGTCGTCACAAGATCTGGTTATTTGTCTAAATAAGATGGCAGCCTCCGAGCTATCTTAGGTTTCGGGCCCGATGATTAGTTAAGTCGGGGAAATACGCGTCTATAGCAGTAACTATTGACTTAACGGAACACCGAGGCAATCAAGGTTAAAGTTCACGTCACGTGATCCAGTCAATAGAAGCGTCGCAATAAGTAAAAGGCATGACACGCTATGAGGCGTGTAAGCGCTTGACAATGCGTCCTTTCAAGTGGCTTACAAGGCTACATCTAGCTCTCTGTCTGTCTCTGTCTCTCTCTGTCTCTGTCTCTCTGTCCTTGTCTGTCTGTCTGTCTCTCACTCTCTCTCTCTCTCTCTCTCTCTCACACACACACACACACACACACACACACTGCACACTGAGCATTTAGTAGCTCAGTCATTATTATTATTATTATTATTATTATTATTATTATTATTATTATTATTATTATTATTATTATTATTATTATTATTATCTACGACAATTTATATAGCGCAGTAACATAACTGGAGCTAAAGTTAAGAGGGCTTTACAAAGGAGTCACTTAAAAGAGATGTTAAATAAATGTGTCTTCAGGAGCTTCTCAAAATAAACAGCCGACGGTCTTCGCCTTAGTCACACATGGCTATTATTCTTCCTCGGGGCTGGGTTTAGTGACCGATCCGATCCAAGACCTTTCCGATCTTCACCGAACACGGCAGTCTTTTATCAACAACGTCCGACAACTGGATTAGTTCTTTCCAACAGTAGATGACCTTTGAACGTGACAATTTGCTGTAAACGTCAGAAATGCTATTTATTAACATTTATTATTAGATTATAGAATTAAGCATACAAGTAGACAGACAGACAGACAGATTATTAGTTATTATTAGGTTATTATATTATTATTATTATTATTATTATTATTATTATTATTATTATTAAGTTTATTATTATTATTATCATATCATTATTATTATTATTGAAAGTTATTATTATTATTATTATTATTAATTTATGTATTTATTTATTTTGATTAGAAATTGAATGGTTTAAACATGACGTCTTCTGTTATTGTCGATTGTAATTTTGATATTTTTTGCTTTTGTTGACAAATGTTGAATTTAATTGGCGATTAATTTCTTTAAAACGTTCATATTGAAATATTAAATATTATGTTCTAAAATTATATTCTATTATAAAGCGAGTAATGCTTTGATATGGAAGACGGGTTTTGTCGTAGTTGTTCAATGATTATGACGACGACGACGAAGATGATGATGATGATGAAGATGATGCTGATGATAGACTGAATCTTTATAATAATTAGTCTTGGACTCGATACAATCATGCAATCGATTATTCCAGTGTTATTGATTCTTTTCCAATCGCGTTTTATTGATCAGTTCGAACTCCCCATTAGTCCGGAGAGTGTTTCAACGGAGGAAGCAGCTCAACAGATGGACGACTTTCGCATCGTATTTCCTCTGATCTCCTACAAACACAACCTCGACCTGTTGCCACTGCTCAACCTTTCCATGGTCGACCTCGTTCGCGTCGAGGAAAAGTCCCAGAAGCGACTCTTCGACCATTTTCAGAACAAATCTCGCGTCCGAGAGAAGATAAATCGTCTGCGGATGGACGGAAGGATCGGAAGACATCCGAAAGGAGAGCAAAAGTTGCCCTTCGAATACAAAACTGACGTTCTTGGGTCAAGTATTGGATGCGTCCTCAATGAAACGGAGGAACACCAAGTGGCAGGTTATATGCGCCAACAATTCATCGATCAAATTGATCATCGATCAGTTCAGTAGCGTAGCCAAAGAGGGGGATGGTTTGGGGGTTAACCCCCTCGCCATTGGTTGCCCGACCAAAAAGATTTATTGCTATTATTATTCTGTGTTGCTTGTCAACTTTTTTGGGATTTCATTTCACCCCTCCCCCCTCACCACCAACTTCCTAGCAATCATTGCATTCCCTCACCAAGAAATGTTGAAACGCCACTGATTGCATTGTATTGTATTGCATTGCATTACATTTGCATTGCATTGCATTGTATTGTATTGTATTGTATTGTATTGTATTGTATTGGCAGTGTATCTGCAGCCGAATGCTCGGTTTGCATTTCCCTGCATCGAAAACGGAACTTGGCAGAGCGCCGACAGTGGTGACGTCATCACGGAAGACTTTTCCGACACGCTGTCAGTCGACGTCACTGCCCGTCTCGTCATCAGCAACAGTAGACCTGACATCTCCGGAACCTACGTCTGCCGTGGTGTCAGGAGTTCCTCCCCAGACACAGCGTCAGAACAAGAGACCGTTTATGTACTGCACATCTTCGGTTAAGTCCAGTGATTTTAGAAAAACAGAAGATCTAATTAATTAAAAACTAAATTTCATTTATTATAATATAACGTTGAATGCATTTGTACTGAAAGTAGTACTGAATGGCTGTAATGATACTAATGCTACTAATACAAATGCTACTAATACTACCTACTACTACTACTGCTACTACTACTACTACTACTACTACTACTACTACTACTACCTACTATAATTACTACTACTACTGAATGAATGAATACTACTACTACTACTACTACTACTACTACTACTACTACTACTACTACTACTATTACTACCTACTATAATTACTACTACTACTACTACTACTACTACTACTACTACTAATAATAATAATAATAATAATATTAATAATAATAATAATAATATAACAGTGACAATAAAATAATAATAGTAAATAATAATAAGGGGCCATCCATAAATGACGGCACGCGATTTTGCCAGTTTTTTACCCCCTTCGTCACAAAAAGTCAGACTCCTCAAATATGACGTCACAACGCGTTAACCGCCCCCCTCTAGTCGTCTTTCCAATGTCAAAATTAACGTTTCGTTTGAAAATACTCATTATTATTATTATAGTTGAAACAATATTCAGAAACTTTTTCAACTTCTTTCTTTAATTAAGATGAAGTGTATAATAATTATAAGTGTAAAATACGTTCAATTTTACGGTAACATAGCAATGCGATATTAATAAAAAATATTTAGTATTCGGTGACGTCACATTTCTGGAAACTTCCCCTCCCCGTTGTCACACATCGTCACAAAGCCTTCTTCTAAGTGCGTGACGTCATTTATGTAATAATAATAATAATAATAATAATAATAATAATAATAATAATAATAATAATAATAATAATAATAATAATAATAATAACAATAATAATAATAATAATAATAATAATAATAATAATAATAATAATATGGTCTACCCTGTATTGAAACCACTATGTTTCATCCATCCATTCATTAACATTATGGTCCTGCTTTGCATTCTTCTCTTTTGTCCTCTTCTAAGTTTGTTCCTGTATTCCTCCTTCTTTGTCTTCTTGTCTTTGAGTCTACAAATAACAATGTAACTTTGCAGTATGCAATGTGTCATATATAAATGCCTCATTCAGTTGCTCTCTATTCTACTATGCTTCTACTGTGCTCTTTAAGTGACGGTAGATTTTGTCTTCTTGTTTCCAGTTCTTCAATTTCCAGAACCTGGACTTGCGTTCACTTTCTATTTTCGAACCGCAGACTGTTCGGACAACCTGACTTCGGTTCTGTCTGAGAAGGTCGATCAACACCTGTGTGATGACGCATCCAACAGGTGCTACGACCAGGTCATTCCAAAATGCAGATACGAGTCAAAGGTGAGGAACCGAGAACACGCATGGACGGACATTTCCACCAGGGGCGTAGCGATGGCGGGTATATCGGTATATATATATACCCCCAAACATCAGACTACCTTACAATTTTTAATGTGTTTTTTAAGATCTTCAAAGTTTTTAAATCCTAACTCACATTATAACCCCCCCCCAATCAAATTCCTGGCTACGCCCCTGATTTCCACGTCGACCTTAATTTCTATTTTACGTTCGATGACCTGGCATATATTTGAAATCTTTGTTATTGCCAATTCGGCATAACTATGGCGCTATAGAAGCCTCTGATTATACTTAAATGATTATGTTAAGGAGCATTAAATCTCCAGATCTTAGATTAACAAACAAAGACATTTTATTGACACAAGATTAAAACTACAGATGCAATTTTCTTGCTTTTACTGATGAGAACTGATCCAGGAATTGCTCCTCGAAGTCAGTTTTCTCAGTTTCTCCTCTTTCTAGAATGGAGAGCAAGACCACAGAATTTATTAGCACCCCATTCAAGCGTCGCCCAGGGCATCTACCCCCCTCCCCACCTGCCATAACCTAGGTACGCCACTGAAACTATTTGAATAGTTACCATATTTCTAACTCGACAGACGCCGACATTTCATTGATTAACCATTTTAATGTACATGCATCAGGATGCTGGCGCCATAGAAGATGATTGATTGATTGATGATTGATTATTCGATTGATCGATTGATTGACTGCTTGATTGTTTGACTGAATTGATCGATTGCTTGATTGAATGTCTGTCTGAATGATTGATTGATCGATCGATTGATTGATTGATTGATTGGTTGATTGATTGATTGATTGATTGATTGATTGATTGATTGATTGATTGATGTGTGTATAGGCCCCAGTTGATGCGCCTTTACCAGGTAGATTGGCTTTGCACTTCGTCCGATACAAATCGTCGTCTTCTGAGGAGGAAAATTATAATGAAACGACGAACGACGATTGTCGCTTCAAATGTCAGGCAGATTAGAGAAGAATTATTAAATATTATTATTCAATTATTATTAGATTATTATTATTATTATTATTATTATTATTATTATTATTATTATTATTATTATTATTATTATTATTATTATTATTATTATTATTATTATTGTTGTTGTTGTTGTTGTTGTTGTTGTAATATCATTATAATTAGGATACTTATAAACAGGGTTCTTTCTAGGATTATGAATTTGGGGGTTGTTGGTAAATTCTAGGGTACCCTGCCAAAAAAGTCTGGCAGGCAATGAAAGGTCATCCCATAGCTGAAAGTGGAGGTTGTTGGAGGTTTTCAGTCTCAAATTGGGGGAGTGTTGGGTGCGGGATTTTCGGGGGTGGGGGGGGTGTAAAAATATCCCTGCTTATAAATAATATTGTCTCTTTTTCGTCTTCAGCGTCCGTTTCGCGATCTCAAAAGCAGAATAATATGGTTCATGAAAGAAGAAGAAGAAGAAGAAAAGGGTCGTAATGATTCGGAGGTTGATTTCCTGAAAACCCTCGCCAGAGGATATTACGTCAAATCGGTCGTCTATCGATGTTCCGATGGATTCACCGTCCAGCGACTGGGACATGGAACGGCATGCAGTGAGCGAAAGCAGGCAGTGGGGTGCCCAGGGTAGTACGGCGGGCAGGGCAGGGCAGATGCCACGCAGGACGCCTATTAAATGGCAGCCTAGGTACGCCCCTGGTGATGAGAAACGCCCGTTTCGTCAGTCTCTCAGCGGGTATTTGGCGCCCATGGTGGGAAGCGGCGGGGGAGGTCAGAAATTGAATTTCCCCCTACATACCATACCTAGGCACGCCACTGCAGCTTGTAACTTATTTACGCTTTTGCTACACACGATGCTAATAATAATAATAATAATAATAATAATAATAATAATAATAATAATGATGATAATGATGATGATGATGATGATGATGATGATGATGACGACGACGATGATGATGATGATGATGATGACGATGATGATGATGATGATGACGACGATGACGATGACGACGACGATGATGATGATGATGATGATGATGATGATGATGATGATGATGATATCAATCTACTTTGCGCATGGATTAGGGTTCGAGCCTCGGTTTAGTCCTATTGAAAATGTACCAGTATATGTAAAACAACCAGTAAGTCAAAGGAAGATTGCACACCTGAAAGCCATGGGAAGATTGTATTATTGTAAGACGTGTGGCAAAACATTCACTAAAATAAGTAACCTTAAAATGCATGTAAGAATTCATACTGGAGTATGAAGGCCCTATGTGTGCAAAATATGCAGGAAAGATTTCACTCAACTACATCACCTTAAACAACATGAAAGAACTCATAGTGGTGAAAAACCATATGTCTGCAAATTATGTAGGAAGGCATTCAGTGGTAAAGGTGATCTTAACGCCCATGAAATAATTCATAGTGGCGAGAAACCATATGTTTGCAAATTTTGTGGGAAGGCATGCAGTCTTAAAAGTAATCTTAAGCGACATGAAAGAATTCATACTGGTGAGAAACCATATATTTGCAATATATGCAGACAAGAATTCAGTCAATTATGTCACCTTAAACAGGAGAAAAGCCATATGTTTGTAAAATATGTGAGAAATCATTCAGTCATTTAAAGAGAGGTGGCGATGGGTCAAAGTTCATAGGTCATTTCAGTTAATATTATCTGAAGGGTTAAGAGTCAATCTCAATTCCAAGTAAATATTTTCTATCCAATTTTTGCGTCCTCTCTCTGTATGGAGGCTGCGTTCGACGTTCTTGTACTGTATAGAAGAAGAGCAGCACCATTTCTATGTCTGATAGAAACTCAGCGTTATTTTTAAGTGTCTCTTCCTCTCTCCACAGGAATCTAAAAGCACTTGAAGATATCTCATCTTTCACCTCCCCATCAACCAGGGTTATTTTTAGGATTATCAATTGGGGGGTGTCGGTAAATTCTGGGGTCCTCGACTCCCCTTCAGAAAAAGTCTGACAATCAAAAAGGTCATCCATAGCTGAAATTGGATGGGGTTTGGGGGTGTCGGTCTCAAACTAAGGGGGCGTTGGGGGAGTGTTAGGGGGTGTAAAAACATCCCTGCCAGCAACAGTTTTCTTGGCAAATGATCTCAGAGGCTTCTCACTTTTCGTTCAGCATTGTATTCTTGCACTTCTCAGCCCTCCCTCTCCCTCCCCCCACTGATCAGTGTAAATGTTTTCAGTGCCTTGTTTACCTGGGACGTTTAAGCAGCACCATTCCAATCGAATGGATGCCTGTGAGATGTGTCCCGCTGGACATTACAGCAGTCAACCGATGGCGATGTCCTGTACGCCGTGTCCCAAGGGAGGCGGCGGCGGCGGCGGCGGCGGCGGCGACCAACCGTTGATGAATACAACGGGCAACCAGAGCGAAGAGGACTGTTTCGCGGAACCAGGCGAATTCCGAGGTTAACGAAAAACCCGTTTTCTTCCAGCAACCTTGATTATTTACATCAATCGAATTCTTATTTGACCCTCGCCGCACCCCCCTGTGACCCTGTTGCCCCACAGATGGCCATGGTTTGGGTCAGGCGTTACCATATCTATGGTGGATTGGTTTGGATCAGAAAACAATTCATGGTCTAAGAAATTGTAATGTTTTACGGTGGGTTGGGTCAAGTAATCCTATTGCCGGCATGGGATGGGTTGGGTTGGAGATTTGATGGGTTGGGTTCTGAAAAATGGACCCACAGACATCTCTGGGTTGCCCTCATCTCGGGTCGCCCACATTTTCTGAGACGTGTCGCTTTTTCACGTGCCTAGAGAGAGAGAGAGAGAGAGAGAGAGAGAGAGAGAGAGAGAGAGAGAGAGAGAGAGAGAGAGAGAGAGAGAGAGAGAGAAAGAAGAGAGAGAGAGAGAGATCATTCACACACGTTTGATAATTATAATATTTTTGTTTTTGTCTCCTCCTGGACCCAGGACAAATTTGATATCGTGATCTAAGGACATTATAAAGTGTAGACTGTGGAGCTTTTGTTAAATAGTAGCCGTTTTGTTCACACGTGGTACGTCAACATATGTTTTGATTTTTTGAAAAAGCAATGATTAGTTGAGATTTATATCTCTCCCAAATCAAATTCCTAGCTAAGCCGCTGTGAGCTGGGTAGGCTAAAGTAACCCTATATTGCCACTGGCGGTTCCACAATTTCTTGATGGGGGATGAAATGAATTCATAGGAAGTTCGTGGGGATGAAAAGAGGAGGAAAAATCAATAAAAACTTTGCTGAAAAAGGCTGACAAAGGGATTTTCCCTAATTTTACTTCAGTTTTACCGAAAAATAGGTTGACAAGCAAAAAAGGTCCCCCGCAGTTTCCCCCGAAGTTTTACTAGACTTTTACCAATAAATAGGTTTCAAAAGCAAAAAAAGTCCGGTGGGGGATGCATCTCCACTCATCCCCCACTTGGAGCCGCCACTATTTATTGCCGACATGCATTGGGTTGGGTTGGTGATTTGATGGGTTTGGTTCTAAAAAATGGACCCATGGACATCTCTGAGTTTGTTTTGTTGCTCTCTCTGTTGTTAGTAAATATAAACTATGAGGCTGTTATGCCGTCGGCCTCTCGCCGCCTTCGAGGGCAGTTGGGACAGGAAGTGAAGCTGCCTGCGATGCCTTCACCGGCGGCGGTCGTTTCCACTGCGAGGACGACTCCGGAAACGGAGGCGGTTCCCGGGGCAGTGAGGGCAGGCGAAAGAATATCGAGCACGCAGTTTCCAGGCGCGCAGACGACACTGTTTCAGAAGTTGTTACCGTCGGCCGTCAACGAGCAAAGACCAGGACAAGAACAGGTGGTCGTGCAGATGCACGTTCCGTCTTTCACTCTAAATCCTCGAGAGAGAGCGGGGATGATTATCCCGGGTGCTCGGAGTAGAACCCGGACCGCGTCAAGCGCTCGAATGGTTCCCGAAATGCAGGCAGGTGCTACGACGCTAGGAAAAGCAGCTTCCGTCGCTCCAATGCACATCCCTGCGCTGGAAGCCAGAGTGGAAGAGGCGGAGGCGGTGGAGGTCGTGCCGGGTTTTGTGTCTACAGTTGAGACGACAGCGTCCGCTAAGGAAGTCTCCGCGGAGATGACTTCCGGGCAGATTCCTACGACCAGAATGTCCTCTATTCTCCCCAGTCCGTCTCCTGGAGTTGGCTCAGGAGTGGTCAGCGCTGTTGCAAGACTGCCTTCTCTTCCTGAAACATCGACTGCTGCGGAGACTTCAACGCGGACTCCTTCAGCGCAATATCAGGCTGCTCCGCTAAAACCAGAAGAAGAAGAAGTAGAGGCTGTCCCTGGCTTTCAGCTTCCATTTGATGAGATGGGAGGAACTGAAGTCCCAAGTAGAACTAATCCTGGATCGTCTACATCCACGCATCGTCCATCTGTCGCCTCTTTCGTTTTTACGCTGGAACCAGCCAAGAAAGAGACATCGCCTGCCTTGCAGGGTCAACCTGAGGAGATGGGAGGAACTGAAATTCATCGGAGAAAGTTCACAACTCCTTCCTTATCCACCGAATCATCATCATCATCATTAGCTGAGTCCATCGTTACTGTGTCGAAGGAGACAGAAGAGATTCTTCCTGATTTTCTGCTGGTTACACCTGAAGGGGTTCAAGGTCCTAGAAGATTTTTCGAACGATCTTCCACGTCAACAGTCGAATCTGGGGTTTCAGCGACGGAAGAGGTTATTCCCCGTGGCCTGCTGGATGAACTTGAGAAAATCTACGAGGTTGAAATTCGTGGCAGAATCTTCCTCGAAGGTTCGTCCATTTTAACGACAGGTTCATCCGTTGAAGCTCCTCTCGTCTCTGCACGGAAGCCAGCAGGGAAGAAGGCGACCCATGGACTGCTGGGTGTGCCGGAAGAATTTGAAAGGACTGAACATAATAGAAAAGCGTTCAGAGGCTCTTCTATATTCACGGAGTATTCATCAGCCGGGTCTTTCGCTTCTACACCAGAGCAAGAAGAAGAAGAAGAAGAAGAAGAAGAAAAAAGAAGAAGAAGAAGAAGAAGAGCTCGCCACTGATTTTCTTGGTCTAGCTGAAGAGAGTCGAAGAACCGAAATTCATGGCCGGACCCACAAAGGCCCTTCGATAGCCACGGAATCTTTGCCAGAAGAGGAAGAAGTTGCTTCTGGCTTTCTTGGTCTCACTGAAGAGATTCGATTGACTACATTTCCAGCTAGCAGCACTTTCAGTGGCTCTTCAAAATCTACGAAATCTCTGTCAGTAGAAAAAGAGGTCAGTCCTAGATCCCTTGGTCTTCCTGGAGCGGTTCTAAGCAGCACTGGAATTCCCGGCAGTGTCCACGAGGGACGTAACGTATCCACGAAAGCAGTCGCTTCTACGCTGACGCCAGCAGAAGGGAAGACGGTTCGCTTCTTTCTCGGGTCACCTGAAGAGGGTCAAGGAACTGAAGTTCCTCGGATGAGTCTTAAGGGGTCCTCCGCAATCACGGAATCTTCATCATCGGTCGAGTCTCTCGCTCATGTGCCGACGACTTCACACGGGATTGGGGGTCCGCTTGTAATGGCTAATGGAACTGAAATTCCTCGTAGAACTATGGAAGGAACTTCGGTATCGACGGAAGCTGCATCAGTCGAGTCTCACGTTTCTGCATTGAAGTCCGCAGAAGCTGGAGTCGGGCCAGGTCTTTTGACGGCGCCTGGAAGAGCGTCTACGCTGACGCCGAGAAAAGGGGAGACGGTTCGCTTCCTTCTCGGGTCATCTGAAGAGGCCCAAGGAACTGCAACTCCTCCCAGAATTCCCCAGGGGTCCCTCGCTTCTGCGACAACGCCCCAAGCGGTGCCAACGACCCATTCCACCTCGAAGGAAATCGGATCCGGTCAGGTCATGGCGTCTTCAATAGGGCCTTTAAAACTTCAAAGAGTTGCTGGCATGCCAAGCACACCTGCTGCTGCTTCTAGGACAGAGCTGTCAGGTGTGTCTCAGGAAGGTTCTAGTGCGGTGAGCGCTTTCTCAATGGAACCTCTGACTACACATATCCTGCCATTCGGACCGCAGACTGTTCCTACCAAGGCAGTGGAAATCACATCGGAGGCCACTGCCTTTATCGAATCCTCGGAAAAGACGGAGAATGCTGGAGAACGTAGCGCTGCACCCGCAGCCACAGCAAGTGCATCTGATTTAAAGACACCACCGGCTTTGGAACCATCGACCAGTGTGACCATCCAGATAGGACATCCGATTACCACTTCGCGTCCGGAAGTAACATCGGCTCAGTTACAAACGAACATCCAGCCGTCAATGCATATTCCACCAGCGAAGGAGGAGTCAATGGTCCAGAAAGCAACAGCAGGAGTGTCAGGCGTGTCGCAGGTGACGTCCCCGGAGCCAAGCCAAGGCTTTCCACTTGGCTCCTTTGCTGCTCCGACAGAGGCGGCGATCGCACCGGGCCAGCCGAGTGCAGCATCTGCGGTTGGATTTTCCGAATCATTCCAGATGCCTCGATCCCATCCGGTCCTTACTACGGAAGAAAGAATTATAACATCCGGAGAACACTTGCAGACGGAAACCCTGTCTGTCTTACTCGGTGTTCCTGTCCCCACCGTTAGTGAAGGAGTGGAAAGGGAAATGAAAAAGACCACTTTTACATCGCCGTATATTGCGATTCTCTCGAAACAACCAAGTGTGCGAATTGAACTAACGACTAACACTATGGCCATAAGACCAACATTTACCGGTCCTTATTCTCCGCAAAATGGTACAGAATCCATTATATCCAATATTACAGCCATATTCCACCTCAAAATGGTACAGAATCCATTATATCCAATATTACCAGCCATATTGTTTCGCAAAATGGTACAGAATCCATTATATCCAATATTACCAGCCATATTGTTTCGCAAAATGGTACAGAATCCATTATATCCAATATTACAAGCCATATTGTTTCGCAAAATGGTACAGAATCCATTATATATCCAACCATATTGTTTCGCAAAATGGTACAGAATCCATTATATCCAACTATGTTTCCTCATACTGGTACAGAATCCATTATATCCAACTATACAAGCCATATTGTTTCGCAAAATGGTACAGAATCCATTATATCCAACTATACAAGCCATATTGTTTCGCAAAATGGTACAGAATCCATTATATCCAACTATACCAGCCATATTCTTTCGCAAAATGGTACAGAATCCATTATATCCAATATTACCAGCCATATTGTTTCGCAAAATGGTACAAAATCCATTATATCCAATATTACCAGCCATATTGTTTCGCAAAATGGTACAGAATCCATTATATCCAACTATACAAGCCATATTGTTCCGCAAAATGGTACAGAATCCATTATATCCAATATTACCAGCCATATTGTTTCGCAAAATGGTACAGAATCCATTATATCCAACTATACCAGCCATATTCCACCTCATACTGGTACAGAATCCATTATATCCAACTATACAAGCCATATTGTTTCGCAAAATGGTACAGAATCCATTATATCCAACTATACAAGCCATATTGTTTCGCAAAATGGTACAGAATCCATTATATCCAACTATACAAGCCATATTGTTTCGCAAAATGGTACAGAATCCATTATATCCAATATTACCAGCCATATTGTTTCGCAAAATGGTACAGAATCCATTATATCCAATATTACCAATTGTTTACAAAAATGGCAGAATCCATTATATTATACAAGCCATATTGTTTCGCAAAATGGTACAGAATCCATTATATCCAATATTACAAGCCATATTGTTTCGCAAAATGGTACAGAATCCATTATATCCAATATTACAAGCCATATTGTTTCGCAAAATGGTACAGAATCCATTATATCCAACTATACAAGC
Source organism: Metaphire vulgaris (assembly GCA_018105865.1). Classification (NCBI taxonomy): domain Eukaryota; kingdom Metazoa; phylum Annelida; class Clitellata; order Crassiclitellata; family Megascolecidae; genus Metaphire; species Metaphire vulgaris. The sequence continues at coordinate 15,864,411 of CM030849.1, forward strand.
CATATTGTTTCGCAAAATGGTACAGAATCCATTATATTATATCCAGAATCCATTATATCCAATATTACCAGCCATATTGTTTCGCAAAATGGTACAGAATCCATTATATCCAATATTACAAGCCATATTGTTTCGCAAAATGGTACAGAATCCATTATATCCAACTATACAAGCCATATTGTTTCGCAAAATGGTACAGAATCCATTATTATTACCAGCCATATTGTTTCGCAAAAATGGTACAGAATCCATTATATCCAATATTACCAGCCATATTGTTTCGCAAAATGGTACAGAATCCATTATATCCAATATTACCAGCCATATTGTTTCGCAAAATGGTACAGAATCCATTATATCCAATATTACCAGCCATATTGTTTCGCAAAATGGTACAGAATCCATTATACCCAATATTACAAGTCATATTGTTTCGCAAAATGGTACAGAATCCATTATATCCAATATTACCAGCCATATCCCACCTCAAAATGGTACAGAATTCATTTCATCCAACGTTAACAGCGCTATTCCTCCGCAAAATGAAGCAGAGAAGTCAATCGAGGCCAGGAAAGTCGCTACAGTCTTATCGGCAATTTCGTCGGAAAGTATCGGCATTTCCGATGGCATTTCTGTACCGACAACAACGGTAGGATCGCTTCTCACTGTGTCTCTTTTCAGTCAAACCTTTGCTGAAAAGTCGTCTGAGTCGGCGGTTGCCGCCTCAGTCGCGCCAAGGTCACTGTTCGAAAGTAGTACAAAACCTTTGGAAGGAAAAGAGCCCGAGGCAATCGCCTCACTTGGTCCGCCCATCTTTCTACCGACTGAAACCTCACCACACGCATCGGCAGAGTCACCGTTTCCAGAAGGTCCCTCGAGTAAGACCGGTGAAACGTATGGTTCTTTTGAGCAGTCAACTCACACAATGGAATTTTATGCCATCCGTGAGGACATGCTCTTGAATCGAAAACTTACGAGGTTTCCGCCCAATATGCTCGGAAGCCATGTGCGAACGCCAGAGACAAAGATCTTACATGATATGACTCAGAGTCCAGAACGCACTCACGCCTCGGAAACATTGCACGCCGTTCTCAGAGGAGTGTCGACATCAGCGATCGAAGTGGCAACTGTGGAGAAATCATCCGAAGTGACATCGATCGAAACACAGCTGCCATTGGTCGAAGCTAGCGTCTCTTCTGGTCAATCTTTTGAAAAGACAGCGCTTAGCATAACAGTGCCTTCATCATTGCAAAGGACAGGTAACGGCTCCGAAGCGACAATCGCATTAACTGTTCCTTCGAATACCTCACTTAACGAGACCATACGAGCGACAAAGGCAGAAGAGGTTGGAACGGGTCTCTCGTCTGTAACTATTCAATTCTCTGAATCTCCGAGAGCAGAAAGTATATCTGTCTCTGAAAGACCGACTATTCCTTCTAATGAATCTGCATCCACGACTGTAACAAGGGCAAAGGGTGGAGTCTTTACAGAATCGATTGTTGGAGCCGGTCTCTCGTCTGTAAGTAAAAATGTCTCTGAACCTGAGACCTTACCCTCCCACTTTGGGGCAGTCGAAAATATATCCGTCTCTGAACCGGCAATAATTCTTGCCAATATGTTTTCTCTGTACTCAGTGAATGTGACAGAAGGTAGAATTTCCACGTCTCTACCTTCGTGGAACATAACGACGTCACTTGAATCAGTTTCAGGAAAAGAGCTTTCGTCTAATATTACACGAATAATTCCTACTTCAGAACCAGAAACAGTCACAGCGATTGCGTCATCACAGGCGTCAAGAAATGCGAGCGTCTTAAATGGCACCTCCTCAGAAGCACCTGTCGCCACTGCACCATCCGTAACCTTAGCCGCTGGGCAATCAGTTGGAGTGAAACCAACAACAGCCTCGTTCTCGGAAATGGTTTTGGAGTCAAACGTTTCAGGCGCTAGTTCAAGTGCGAAGATTGGATCGATTGGAACTGAAACGGTGTCCTCGATTTCTAACACTCTAATCGCAGCAGCAGCTGCCGGAACGTCGATCAAGACGACGACGTCCATGTATTCTATGCAATCGAAAAATGCAACTGGTGAAGCATTTGGGAGGACAGAAGAAACCATTCAAACATCGAAATCAACTGGTGGGACAGAAACTGGGAAATCATTAACACGAATTCACTTGGAAGGGAATGTTACGTCGATGCACGTTGTTCCAGTATCCACAAATGAGAGTCTTGCAATCACTCTAGAAAAACACAGAGAAAGAAAGGAAGAAACAGAATATACTCTCATTGGAGAAACATCAACAGCGAGTGGATCAAGGCGTTCTCCGGCATCAGAAGGTGGCACAGAAACATCCACAGTTGGTGGAAAATCTGGTGGACTGGAAGAGACTGAGAATACTCTTTTTGGAATGACATCTACTGCTAGAGGATCTAAAAGGTCTCCTATCTCAGGAGGTTTTACAGAAACATCCACAGTTGGTGGAAAATCTGGTGGACTGGAAGAGACTGAGAATACTCTTTTTGGAATGACATCTACTGCTAGAGGATCTAAAAGGTCTCATATCTCAGGAGGTTTTACAGAAACATCCACAGTTGGTGGAATATCTGGTGGACTGGAAGAGACGGGGCATACTCTTGTTGGAGAAACATCAACTGCTAGAGGATCTAAAAGGTCTCCTATCTCAGGAGGTTTTACAGAAGCATTCACAGTTGGTGGAAAATCTGGTGGACTGGAAGAGACTGGGAATACTCTTTTTGAATGAGAAACATCTATCTCAGGAGGTTTTGAAACATAGAGGATCTGGAAAAGGTCTTTTATCTCAGGAGGTTTTACAGAAACATTCACAGTTGGTGGAAAATCTGGTGGACTGGAAGAGACTGGGAATACTCTTGTTGGAGAAACATCTACTGCTGCTAGAGGATCTAAAAGGTCTCCTATCTCAGGAGGTTTTACAGAAACATTCACAGTTGGTGGAAAATCTGGTGGACTGGAAGAGACTGGGAATACTCTTGTTGGAGAAACATCAACTGCTAGAGGATCTAAAAGGTCTCCTATCTCAGGAGGATTTACAGAACCATTCACAGTTGGTGGAATATCTGGTGGACTGGAAGAGACTGGGAATACTCTTGTTGGAGAAACATCTACTGCTGGAGGATCTAAAAGGTCTCCTATCTCAGGAGGTTTTACAGAAACATTCACAGTTGGTGGAAAATCTGGTGGACTGGAAGAGACTGGGAATACTCTTTTTGGAAAGACATCTACTGCTGCTAGAGGATCTAAAAGGTCTCCTATCTCAGGAGGTTTTACAGAAACATTCACAGTTGGTGGAAAATCTGGTGGACTGGAAGAGACTGGGAATACTCTTGTTGGAGAAACATCAACTGCTAGAGGATCTAAAAGGTCTCCTATCTCAGGAGGTTTTACAGAACCATTCACAGTTGGTGGAAAATCTGGTGGACTGGAAGAGACTGGGAATACTCTTGTTGGAGAAACATCTACTGCTAGAAGATCTAAAAGGTCTCCTATCTCAGGAGGTTTTACAGAAACATTCACAGTTGGTGGAAAATCTGGTGGACTGGAAGAGACTGGGAATACTCTTGTTGGAGAAACATCAACTGCTAGAGGATCTAAAAGGTCTCCTATCTCAGGAGGATTTACAGAACCATTCACAGTTGGTGGAAAATCTGGTGGACTGGAAGAGACTGGGAATACTCTTGTTGGAGAAACATCAACTGCTAGAGGATCTAAAAGGTCTCCTATCTCAGGAGGTTTTACAGAAACATTCACAGTTGGTGGAAAATCTGGTGGACTGGAAGAGACGGGGAATACTCTTGTTGGAGAAACATCAACTGCTAGAGGATCTAAAAGATCTCCTATCTCAGGAGGTTTTACAGAAACATTCACAGTTGGTGGAAAATCTGGTGGACTGGAAGAGACGGGGCATACACTTGTTGGAGAAACATCAACTGCTAGAGGATCTAAAAGGTCTCATATCTCAGGAGGTTTTACAGAAACATCCACAGTTGGTGGAAAATCTGGTGGACTGGAAGAGACTGGGAATACTCTTGTTGGAGAAACATCAACTGCTAGAGGATCTAAAAGGTCTCCTATCTCAGGAGGTTTTACAGAACCATTCACAGTTGGTGGAAAATCTGGTGGACTGGAAGAGACTGGGAATACTCTTGTTGGAGAAACATCTACCGCTAGAGGATCTAAAAGGTCTCATATCTCAGGAGGTTTTACAGAAACATCCACAGTTGGTGGAATATCTGGTGGACTGGAAGAGACGGGGCATACTTTTGTTGGAGAAACTTCAACTGCTAGAGGATCTAAAAGGTCTCCTATCTCAGGAGGTTTTACAGAAACATCCACAGTTGGTGGAAAATCTGGTGGACTGGAAGAGACTGGGAATACTCCTTTTGGAATAACATCTACTGCTAGAGGATCAAAAAGGTCTCCTAGCTCAGGAGGTGGTACTGAAACTTCCGCAGTTGCTGGAAAATCTAGTGGACTGGAAGAGACGGCGAATAGTCTTTTTGGAATTGCATATACTGCTAGAAACTCAAGACGGTCTCCATTCTCTGGAGGTGGTATAGAATCGTCCACAGTTCCTGGTGGACTGCAAGAGACGGGACGTATTCCAGCTGAGGCATCATCATCAACTGCCAATGTATCAAAGCGCTTTCATGGATCGGTACGTTTGGCGGCAGGAACGACCACAGCTGGAAATTCTGGGTCACGACTGTTTACCATCCTGTCAACTGCCGGCATCGCCACCGCTGGAACAATCTTCCGGCGTTCCGGTCTGAGGTTCAATTTCGCAGCCACCACATCACGGACTACGGTAACAGAGTTGCCTGGAAGAGAGCCGACTCTTTCACTCCGTTCCACGACACAGTCCCTTGCAGCAGGTAGCTCAATGCCACTGCCAGGTGCACTGACCACGTACCCTCCTGGATACGGAACAGGGCTTCCTGCTGCTGGCTCTCTGACCGTTTCAGGCACAACGTCTCCCCCTTTGCAGCCGTTGGAAGCGCCTCCTCTGCCGGATCTTCTACTGCTTTTCCTTCCGGTGTCTCTTCGCCAGTCGCCGGGGCTGGGTACGCCTCCACAACACCATGGGGTTCACGAGCAGCATCAGGGCTGCCCGCTTCAAACGCCACTTCGTTGCCACCTGGAGACGTCGGAAATACCTCGACGACTGCTGCGAAGAAACCGTCTCGTCTTCAGCGATCAATGTGGATGTTCCTGCTGCTCGTGACTATTTTGCTAATGACTTTCGCCGTCATGTACGTACTAGATATTTTAAAATTTCCTATTCAGGAAATATCTATTTAGGATTGTTTTGGATATCGTGAAATACACTGTATACCGTGTTCGCTAGCTCTTTATAGGGGCCGTCCATAAAAGGCGTCATGCGATTTTAGCAGTTTTTACCCCCTCTCGCCCTCGTCACAAGTCGCCACAAAAAGTCAGACCCCCTAAAAAATGACGACACAGCGCATTAACCCCTCAATAGTGATTGGAGACACAGAGATCATCGTAAAACTAAATAAGTCATTAGTAAGGGCTCCATCTATGGGACACTATCTTCATGCATAGAACTTATTCTTGAAAAAAGATGCAGAGCTTTTAGGAAAAGTGCAAAGACGAGCAACAAAAGATGGTCAATGGATGCCATAATTTAAGCTACGAAAAAATACATCAATACTGTGGACAGACAAAAATTAGAAAAGAGAAGGGAGAGAGGGGATTTGATAGAAACATACAAAATAATGACAGGGGAAGTATATATATATAATATAATATAATATATATATATAATATATAATATATATACAGTGTACTTATATTGTAGACGTACAGTCATCTGTGAGATGTGCCTACCTCCTCTCGTCAAGGGCGCGAAATTGGTGAGCGTGTTCATGAAACTGTTAATTAATTATTAATGACAGAATTATTTCACTTTAGGCAGTGGCGGTTCCACAGGGAGGGCCCGGGGAGCTCTTGCCCCCCCTATTGAGTGCCTGCCTCCCTCCAGTGGGCCCCCCTGTTGGGACCCTATACTTAATACTGCATACCTAACAACAAATGGTTGCCCCCCAATGATTAGATGTTGCCACCCCAACGGCTCCCCCCACTTGCCAAATCCTGGAGCCGCCACTGACTTTAAGTCATATTTAAGTCGTCTAATGTCTGAAGAATATATATATATATATATATATATATATATATATATACTTCAGACACATTACTCAAGTTCAAGCCAAATGAATTCAACGTGGTTTTTCAACGAATATGCATGGGAATGAGTTGCAAAAATGATTATATATACGTAATCATCTTTGTATATATATATATATATATATATATATATATATATATATATATATATATATATATAATCATTTTAAACATCTTAACCCCTTAACCGTGTATTTAACTGTAACTCAATGTAAAATGGACGGATATATCCGGGATCCCCAGTTAAGGGGTTAATAGCTTCGCAATGGGATAATATAATTTAATATAATTTAATTCTTCTTTCATTGATTATTTATTATTCTTTTTGATTAGGATGGATGAGATGATATGCTGCGTCTTTTATGTTGTTCTGTCTTAGATTGAACCATTCCGAAAGACACATGGTCAACACAGACTGAAACCATCGCCCCCATTGGAACCAATTGCTCCTCCTCCTCAGGCGCCAATTGCTCCTCCTCAGGCGCCAGTTGCTCCTCCTCAGGCGCCAGTTGCTCCTCCTACGAGACCAATTTCTCTTCATCAGATGCCACGTGCTGCTTCTGACAGACTAATTGCTCCTTCGAAGAGTTTGGTTGCTCCTCCTGCGAGACCAATTGCTCCTCATCATATGCCGATTGCTCCTCCTGTGAGACCAGTTCCTACTACTGAGAGTCGGAGTGCTCCTCCTGAGAAAACAGTTGTTTCATCTGCAAAGTCTGTTGCTCCATCTCAGAGACCAACTGCTCCATCTCAGAGACCAATTGCTCCATCTCAGAGACCAAGTGCTCCTCACCCGAGACAGATTCGTCCGTCTCGGAGACCAGCTGCTCCAACTCTTAAACCTCCTGAACCTATTCCTCCTCGAAGACCAATTCCTGCTCCTCTGCCTCCTCCTCATCCTCCTCCTCCGCCTCGGAGATCATTGCCTCCTCCTCCTCCGCCTCGCAGGCCCTTGCCTAAGCCGGCTGCAAGACCGCCAGCACCCCGGAAAGCTTCACCAGGGAAGACGGCGGAGACCGTTAGAAAACGACAGCCTGAAAAACAACCTCAGAAACCGCCGATGTCCATGAAAGCGGTCCTCGCCAACCTGAAGGTAATGGGACCGAAGAAATACGACACCGCCCCTTCGATGTATGAACTGCCGAAAACCTTCGGCCATCACGACATCGAAACGAATCGACTCTCACCAGAAGAGAGATCGAGAAAGACCGGTTTCAACAGAAAACAGCAGCAGCAACAACAACAGTATTCGAATCCCTTTGTCGATAGTCTCCAGAGGATCTATTCCACTGAACAGAGACGACGCTAAGATTCTCAAATCTAGTCTGCGACCGTCTGTTCTTGCCAATCGGCATCCTGTGCTGGTGCCAAATGGGCTGCTGGGGCCGCAGCGTTTGGTTTCTCGGCGATCAAGGTCAAGTGACAGAAAAGAAAACGTCCACGGGGATGGGAACCTGATACGGCTCTAGTCGCTGGTAATTGCCAAGGTTATTTTCATTAATGTGACGACAAAGGTGTTACCGTCTTATTACGGGAATTTATATTCACATCTACTGGAGTTAATCGCAGACATTCGGACTGATCGAGTTTCATGATCAAGTGCTCTAAAAGGCGTTGAATACGGCAATTATACTATGATTTTCTCAGATTCTATAATATCAGTCTCGTTTTTTCTTTCTTTATACAGTAGAATGGGTTTTAAATATGCGAGAAATTACGTGATGAATCTCTCGGCGATTTAAAGTCGCGTATTGAAATGGCATTGTCCTTTTTGTCATTGACATGTTTGGCTTGCATTGGATTTAGTGTGAGAGACTCTTCCATCGGCTGATTCCCTCTCCCTCTGACCATTCCCATTCCATCCCTCTGGAATGACCTGGATCTTTTGCGGATGGATTTTGAAGTACCATCGATTGATAATACCCTTGAGTATTAGAACTGGTGCTATAGAAGTCCATAATAATAATAATAATAATAATAATTATTATTATTATTATTATTATTATTATACCATAATCATTATGAAGCTTAGTGAAGGAAACTTAGTGGGAACTAACGTGATAAGAATTAGGCAAATAGTTCTTTGATAACAGAAATCTGATCATCTGCATCGACTTCTTCCATTAAATTATTTCGTCGTCATCATCATCGTCGTCGTCATCATCGTCGTTTCGATCAAGACCCAACAAGTATTAATTGTCTACTCTCTTGTTTATCCCTCATAACCGAAACTGGAAAATCGGACTGAAGTATTGGATTTGATAATAGGGGGACTTTAGATTTAAATCCGGGTGACCAGTTACTGATGTCAAGTGCATTACTAAAATGGCGCTATAGAAGTTCACTAATGAAACGGTTCTTCATACATACTGTACACTCGACTGAAATGAGACTTCGCTAGAGTTTGGCGGGAGATGAAGAGACCCCTCCTGTGGCTACGCCAATTGTGGCGAAAATATGAAAATGGTAACTGATAAAGATAATAATTATAATCAATAATAATTAAAGTCGAGGTCTTGTATGAACAATAAGTCAATAATAAATAGCTAAAGAAAGTTCCTCGAGTCTAAGTCTAGTGTATTCAGTAGGTGGCGCTTTACGATGAAAAGATTTAGCGGAATCGCTTAAACGAGGGGCCGTGAGTCAGTGAAAAGACCCCGGCAGACTGAGTTCTTACTCGGACGACTGATTTGATGGGTGAGTGCTTCTTTCCTGAAGGAAGGGCCTGAGCACCGCTACAAGGAATTTGTGCGCTTTTAAGGGGTAGACAGCCCCCAATATTAAAATCGCGACGCGTTCGTAGGGCAGACGGAGGGGAGGCGCCCTGTAAGGAGATAAGAAGGCGAGGGCTCTGAGACTGGAGATCTCCTGAGGGGAGGGCAGGAGATATTAGAGCACTGAGGGACGTGGAAGTGGAGAGTAAGAGTCCCGAAAGGCCCGAGATTAAGAGAACCAGACGACCTGAGATTAAGACTTTAGGAAACAGAGTCCCGTAGCACCACATGGCTTGAGAGTAAACAATAGACGTTAAGAAAATGAGATTGGAGCACCTTAAGTAAGACTCTGAGCCTGGACCACCACCCAGAATGAAAGTATTTTGACTGTGGAGCCTCAGGAGGATGAGTTGAGGAGATAGAGCCTAGTTGCGGCTTGGTTGAGGTCTTGCTTGGATGCTTAGATGAGATAAAGAAAGGGTTTGTGAGTAGGTCGACCGTTGCCGCGGGAGTTCAAGTGTAGAAGTGCTAAAAGTTAGAAGAGGGGCCAGAGTCCCTATCACCCGTCTATGCGAGAGATGGCCCATGCAGCCAAAAACCAAGAGGACGGACAATTGCCTTAATACGCTGGTTAAGGGAAAACAATATTCACGACAGCCACCGAGTCTTACGTTCATTCGGTTTAATGGGTTTATGCAGAAGTTTCAAATCGATAAAATGTAAAAGGAAGAAACGAGAATGGAAGAAACGATATGCTAAAGAACTAACGAATATTCAACAATCAGAACAGTCCATCAGTCCATGCATCAGTTGAGTGTTCAGGCGACCGGCGTCACTGGCTGTTCCAATCCGCTGTCCATCGAAACCGCTCCGGCTATTGCCTCTCCGGTTTCTTTCCCCTTTCGCCGTTTCTTCTTCTTCTTGATTTTCTTCTTGTCATCGGGGGCAGGGACAGGGGCAGGGACAGGGGCAGGGACAGGGGCAGGGACAGGGGCAGGGACAGGGGCAGGGACAGGGGCAGGGACAGGGGCAGGGACAGGGGCAGGGACAGGGACGTTGGGGGGTCTTGACAGCAATTCCTCCGGCTTCTTTACCGCCTCCGGATGATCCGCCTGTCAAAGGTGCAAACAGACATCAGGGTCTAACAGGTGGGTTCCTTCAATGTTAAACTTCAGCTGTTTACTCCAACATTGACTTGAGATCATTAGCAGGTAATGGGAGTGCGGTAGATGCGTTTTTATCTCACCACTGCAACTTTCTTCTTTTTCTTCCTCTTTTCTTCTCCGGCTTCTTCGCGAAGACTTCGTCCAAGCGTTCCTTAAGTTCCGGAGACAACCTACAAGTGAATCGCACATCAATTAACCAGCACTCGATGCTCGACGGGAACCACGTTACAATGCTCCAATCGCTTTCTCAAACTGCATGCTAGATTTTCAGCAGAGCGACGAATGGCTGGCTGGGCCTCCGGTCAGGGACTCAAATCCTGCACGGTCACTCATCGGCGGTCAGAGCTGCCTAACTTCGATGTTAAGTACTGGCGTTCTTAGTACTATGTAATGTGTTAGGGTTAGGGTTTACCACATAGATCTTAACTTTAAATAATAATAATAATAATAATAATAATAATAATAATAATAATAATAATAAGTTGGGATAATAATTTTCGCTTAATAAAGGAAATATCATGAAACTCCAAATGGTTGTCTCCCCATGATTAATAATGATAATGATAATGATAATGATAATGATAATGAAGTGATGATGATGATGATGATGACTGATGATGATTATGATGTTTGATGCATAATAATAATAATTAATAATTAATAATAATAATAATAATAATAATAATAATAATAATAATAATAATAATAATAATAATAATAATACAAGTCTGACTATGAATAATAATTAATTGTCTGCGTCTGTACTTACGGATAGGACAGCATCTCGGCCAGGTTCATTGGTTTTGCGGTTGTGGCGTCCGTATCAGGAACTGGCCCAGGAACTGGGGCCGTTGAGACGGGCACATGAGCCGGACCGTGAGCAGCTGCGAGTCCTGGTGCCGAGGCCGGATGGATTGGCGTGCCGCCAACACCTGCGGTTTCCTTCAAAGGACTCTTTGGAATGTCGATGCCAGGACCCGGCTCCGCTGCCAATGGAGGTTTAGGAGCTTCCTTTGCATCTGCGGTCGCAGTTTTAGCGGTCGTCATGATGACCGTCGTTGTAGCATTAGGACCTGAAACATGAGGAGGAGCTATTGCAGATGGATCCGCAGTAGCAGCCGTAGTGCCAGTCGTTAGTACTTGCTCGTGCGGGATTTTTGCAGCAGCAGCAGCAGCAGCAGCAGCAGAGGTTGGTTCATGTGCTGCAGCAGCTGCGGCCTTGGGATGTCCTGCTGTGCGCTTACGAGATCTTTGGCCTGGTTTGTGTGTATCTGGCGCCTTGGTAGCGGGTTCCCTGGGAGTTCCTAAGGCTGGTTCTTGTGGAGCTAGGGCCTTTGGAACGGCTGAGACTGGTGCTTGAGTAACTGGAGCCGTTGGAGCAGCTGAGGAGGCTGGTTCTGATGTAACTGGAACCACAACAGGTGCGGGGACTAGTTCTTTTTTATCTGGGGTCTTTAGAACTGCAGAAGGTGGTTCTTTTGTAACTAGGTGGTCCTTTCGAGGTTTTGAGCCAGGCGCCCTACGAGGTTTGGAAGCTGGTTTTCTTTTATCCGGGGCCTTTGTTGATTCTGGAGATGTTTCTTTTGTTTCCGGAGCCTTTAGAATTACTGTAGCGATTGGTTCTGGTGCAGTTGCCGGTTTCTGAGTGGCTACGATCGGTTCTTGAGTATGAAGAGCCTTTGGAGTAGTTAAGACTGTTGCTTCGTGTGCAGCTGGGGCTTTCGCGTGTGGTTCTTGTGTAGTTGCAGCTTTTGGAGTAGTTACGGCTGGTTCTTGTGTAGCCGTAGTCTTTGTAACTGTGGAAGCTGGTTCTTGCGCAACTGGGGATTTTAGAATTATGACGATTGGTTCTTGTGTAGCTGGGGTCTTTGCAATTGGAGGGTCTGGCAGTTTGGTACCCGAGTCCTTTTTGCCCGTTGAAGCGGGTTCTTGCGCAACTGGGGCTTTTAAAACAATGACGGTTGGTTCGGTTGTAGCTGGGGTCTTTGCAATTGAAGGGTCTGGCAATTTCATACCCGAGTCCTTTTTTCCCGTTGAAGCGGGTTCTTGCGCAACTGGGGCTTTTAGAACAATGACGGTTGGTTCTTGTGTAGCTGGGGTCTTTGCGATTGAAGGGTCTGGCAGTTTGGTACCAGAGTCCTTTTTGCCCGTTGAAGCGGGTTCTTGCGCAACTGGGGCTTTTAGAACAATGACGGTTGGTTCTTGTGTAGCTGGGGTCTTTGCCATTGAAGGGTCTGGCAGTTTGGTACCCGAGTCCTTTTTGCCCGTTGAAGCGGGTTCTTGCGCAACTGGGGCTTTTAGAACAATGACGGTTGGTTCTTGTGTAGCTGGGGTCTTTGCAATTGAAGGGTCTGGCAGTTTGGTACCCGAGTCCTTTTTGCCCGTTGAAGCGGGTTCTTGCGCAACTGGGGCTTTTAGAACAATGACGGTTGGTTCGGTTGTAGCTGGGGTCTTTGCAATTGAAGGGTCTGGCAATTTCATACCCGAGTCCTTTTTTCCCGTTGAAGCGGGTTCTTGCGCAACTGGGGCTTTTAGAACAATGACGGTTGGTTCTTGTGTAGCTGGGGTCTTTGCAATTGAAGGGTCTGGCAGTTTGGTACCCGAGTCCTTTTTACTCGTTGAAGCGGGTTCTTGCGCAACTGGGGCATTAAGAACAATGACGGTTGGTTCGGTTGTTGCTGGGATTTTTGCCATTGAAGGGGATGGCAATTTCACACCCGAGTCCTTTTTACTCGTTGAAACCGGGTCTTGCATTGTCGGAGCTTGTAGAATTATGACGGTTGGTTCGGTTGTAGCTGGGATCTTTGCAATCGATGGGGCTGGCAGTTTTATTGCTGAGGCCTTGATATCTGTTGAAACCGGCTCTTGCATTTTCGGAGCTTGTAGAATTATGACGGTTGGTTCGGTTGCTCCTGGGATCTTTGCAATCGATGGGGCTGGCAGTTTCATTGCTGAGGCCTTGATATCTGTTGAAACCGGCTCTTGCATTGTCGGAGCTTGTAGAATTATGACGGTTGGTTCGGTTGTAGCTGGGATCTTTGCAATCGATGGGGCTGGCAGTTTCATTGCTGAGGCCTTTGTATCTTTTGAATTTGGCTCGTCGATAGCTAGGGCCATCGGAGTTGCTGAATGCGTTTGGTGTATACCTGAACCCCGTCGGGTAGCGTTGTTTGATGCCTGTATAGCCTGGGGCTTTGGACTAGCCACGTTCGGTGCTTGTAACCCCAGAGCCTTTACACCAGCAATTTTTGCTTCCTGTGTAGCTGGGATCTTTGCAATGACCGCGTTTGGTTCTGGGGTCTTTGTAATGGCTGTGCTTTGAGTTTGCGGTTCTTGGGCTTTTCCTGGAAAAATCAATGGCTTTGGAGCAATAGGTCCTCCTGGCTCTTTCTGTGGGAAAGTCATTAGCTTTGATGCAATCGGTCTTAGTTCTCTCTGTGGGAAAGTCAATGGCTTTTGCTGCAATGGGTTCCGGTTCTCTTTGCTGCAAGGGTCGATTCATTGCTCCTGGGTTTTGAAGTGCCATTACATTAGGAGGACCCTTGATCGCAACAGCTCCCTTCTTCTTCTTACGCAAGTCAGATACGCTGCTCCCCGCATCAGAGACGCCCACTGAAGATCGGGAAACACTGGAGACACTGGAGACGGAGATGCTGGAAATATTGGACATTTTGGAGACTGAAGACACGCTTATGCCGCTCTAAGATAAAACAAACACTTGCGTTGTAGTAATCAGAGATGTCCCCATCGGTCCATTTTTTATAACCCAATACAACCCAACCCATACCGGTAATAGGGTTACTTGACACAACCCAGCCAGCGGTAATACATTACAATTTCTTAAACCATGACTTATTTCTGACCCAACCCAACCTAGCTATCTATAATATTAAGATCCTTATCTGTATGTCTCTCTGGTTACCTTCAAGCGTTCTGATTGGTTGACTATTGGGCCGTTTAGACCGTTTAGCAACGTCGCGATGCGTTGGTGGACGATGTTCGAAGACGACGAAGACGACGTTGTTGTTGTTTAATCGTATGTTTAGTCGAGTCATTAAGCGTCAGAGGGTGGGGTCCCATGACGTTGGGACATTGTTCGCAGCCTGAGGTAGTTGCGCCAAGCACTCATTTTAACGTACACAAAAATACGGTACAGCGTCCAAATGGTCACAGTTGCGTGATTTTAAGCATAGGCCACTGGCCAGAGCTTGGTAAGGTGGCGATCATTGAAATGTTTTCTTAATGATTGGGACTAGGTATAGGTATTGGATTTTCTGACCCAACCGAAACCTTTCTAGTTGATATGGAAAAGTCTGACCCAGCCCATCTCAATGCAACCCAGCCAAACCCATGTGTTAACCCAACCGATGGACATCTCTGGTATTAATCAGTCAATATTCTTTCGAACGACTGCTTCAGTTGGGGACGTTGGATGTTCCAGTTGGCATGATTTCTGGTTTCTGAAGACCTGTGTCACGTCTTCATCTTCGTCTTCGTCGTCGAATTCCTGTTCCATGGCACGAGAGACGTTTCCCATTAAGCAATTGCAGCACCAAGTGATCGAATCTCTCATGATAATGATCAGTCTGAAACGAGGCAATCAAGAGGTCAACGGGGTCAATAAGTCAACATGCTCTCAAACAGCACTTCAACTGCGCAATCAGAACGGAGCTGTATGCGGTTGTAGGCTACTGGACGCATTGCCCGCTGATATCTCTGCTCTTGATCTGTCGTGATCTTATATAATTGCTATCAGGGAAATACATCTGAATTTTCTGTGTATCACTTTGATGCTTCTTCTGGTGCGACAATGCATGACTCTAAGAATTGCTTTGAATCTTTTTTATGTATTTGGCAATATCTTGAATGAAATGGATTTCTTTACTGAAGTTGCATTAGTATCAAGGAGTTGACGAAATCTAAGATAGATAACCTGGCGACTTACATCACATCCGCAATCCAGGCAGCGACGGACACGGAAAGAGGCAGCAACGCAAACATCAACAAGACACTGTCAGAGTATTTTGACCTGAAAAAAGAGAACAAGAGAGAGAGAGAGAGAGAGAGAGAGAGAGAGAGAGAGAGAGAGAGAGAGCAAGAGAGAGGGCTTTCAATGCTAAACGATTTGTGAACTTCTAACCCATAAATACAGTTTCATTCATTTTGATTTAATAATAATAATAATAATAATAATAATAATAGTAATAGTAGTAGTAGTAGTAGTAGTAGTAGTAGTAGTAGTAGTAGTAGTAGTAGTAGTAGTAGTAGTAGTAGCATGTTGTGAAAGTTCCGTGGAATGCAACTGCGTTAAATCTGTATTCTTCTTCTTTCTTCTTCTTCTTCTTCTTCTTCTTCTTCTTCTTCTTCTTATTATTATTATTATTATTATTATTATTATTATTATTATTATTATTATTATTATTATCATCATCATCATCATTATCATCGTCATTATCATTATCAAGCCAGAGGTGAACAACTTGCTGTGGTAAGAATCAGATTTGAACCCGCTACCCTTCGGTTGCATTGTACAACTCTAGCGAGCCCGAACCATAGACCTCGAGGACACAACAAGGAAAGTCCTCACCGGATTAACAATAATTTGACTGATATAAACTTTATTATAAGATTCTTATATTCAGGACGTAAGTGTAAGAATAAGTTTGATTTCCAATAAGTTTAATTTGCATTCGATACGTAAGGTATGAATTATGTACTATTATATCTTGACCTTGCGTTTTGCCAAGGTGAATTTAAAAAGGTGATCTTGTCTTGTAGTGCGTTGCATTTTACCTTTTTGTTGAAAACACTGATTTCAAACGGCAAGTAATAAGCCATTCACTCGCTCGCTACCGATTACCGCCCAATGTAGCCTACAGTGTATTCAGGGCACGGTGAAATGCTTGAGGGAGGAAAAGAATACCTCTTTTTGGCAGTAGTGTTCGATTTAACAGGTGGCCCGACGATGTATGTAGCTTCGGTACTGCTGATGACGGCTTGTGCAGCTTCGGAATAATTGTTGTGTGTGGCTTCGGACTTGTTGCTGCTGATGCTGTTGCCTGAGGCGTTGCTGCTTCGAGGGCTTCGGCGATGTTGCAACGGGTGAAAAAACTGGTTGTTCCGGCGAGCGGGTCTTCTTCGAGGCAACGCCAGCAGCAGCAGCAGCGGGACTCGCGGCGGAGCGCCGGGCGCCGTCTCCATCGGGCCGAACGGACGCGGTGTCGGGACTGATTCCGTTGAATCACGGCCATCGGAGACGAAGCGTCCAACTGTACCCGACCAGGAAGAGAAAGACCGATTCCAGGCAATCATCTGCTGAAACGACCCGCCTCCTCCGCCGCCGCCCACAAGGGGGAGGATCCCTCCAGGAAGGGAGTCGCTGTCTTCCGACTGAATGTCATCGGTCGTTGACTCCGTCGATGATCGGAGAGAGTGACTCACTCCTGCATTCCGATCGTTGTCGTCGTCTGCTGCGGTCAGGGAGAGGGAGAGGAAGAGGCTGAACGCAGCAGCCGGCGAAATGATCATTTGCTCGCGTCGACAGTAGAATGGACAGAGAAGACGGCTGGAAACAATTAAAACACACACACACACAATGGCGTAGCTAGGTTATGTAAAGTAATATAACGTGAATGTAATGTAACTAGTAATTTATATTGCGCCTGATCAGTTAATGTTAACAAGCGCATTACAATGGCATTGATTATGAGCACAATTAATTATTAAACAGATGTCTTTTCAACAGTTTGCGAAAAGCGACGGGCGACTTTATGTTCCGTAACGCGGGTGAAAGGGGGCGTTCCAGGCATGTGGTCCAGCGTAAGAGAAGGCAGATGGGGGGAGATGGCCTGGGCGCCACTCGAATGAATGGGGGCGCTAATGAATTCTGTGATCTTATTCTCTACTCGGCGTAGAAAGCGAAGAAGAAACTGAGAAAACTGACTTTTGATGAGCATCAGTTAATTAAGGTTAAAGCAAGAAAAGTGCATCTGCTGTTTTAGTCTTTTGCCGATAAAATGTCTCGATTTGTTAGTTAAAGATTTGCTAATATATTAATTTAATTTTCTAAAAATGGTCACTGTCGTGGAAACGAAAAACCCGGGTAGCCTACGTCCCCGAATCCATTTGAGTTTTGGATGCTAACGTCAGTTTTCAATTAGCTTTCTAATTGGAGCTCATTTCTCTAAACAAGTCACGACAGACGAGAGTCTCGCTTAGGTTTCTTTCGATCGGACATTGGTGATGATGAATTCTCTTCGGACGAAATCTTAAACAAAAATATTCGAGACTTTATGGCTTTTAGAACGGGAGGTTAAACCTACTCAACCACTCAAAATCCTGTTACTTATTATTGTAATTTATTTTTATTACAATTTATTATAATTACTTACACTGCAGTTTCAAAATGCAAAACTCGTTGACTGGAGGCTAACTCATGACTTTGCTGTCCGAAATTCTTCAGACGGAAGACGCAATCGATTAATACAGGTACAAGACTTCTTCTTCCTGTTCTTCGTTTCCATCGATACCAGGTGACGTCATCCATGCCTCATAATGCTCCTATCTGTCCGTTGCCACGGAAACGGAGAACTAAGGTTATCGGCAATTAATGAAAAGTCTTTTTTTCGTTTTCCTTCCGTTTCGCTGTTAAGATGGCAATAGGATCAGTGGCGGCTCTAGGATTTGGTAAGTGGGGGGCCGTTGGGGTGGCAACTTTTAATCATGGAGGGCCAACCATTTGTTGTTTAATGTATGTAGCATTAAGTATAGGGTCCCAACTGGAGGCCACTGGGGGGCCAGGCACTCAATAGGGGGCACGGGCCCCCCTGGCCCCCTGCCCCCCTCCCCCGCCCGGTGGAGCCGCCACTGAATAGGATTATGGCAATGTGCTACTCCTACAGTCGCCCGCCTCCTCCTCCTCTTCCTCCTCCTCGGTGGCTACAGTACCGGACAGAATAGCACGGATAACACCACGGATATCACCACGGATATCACGGCGGATATCACCACGTCGGAGCAGACGGGACAGACGACGCCGACGCTGATACCGAAAGCGATGCAGAATGCGATGAAATCGGTTTCCCAGCGATTCGCCATCATTGTTCCTCCGAATGACATCGCCATCAACGATGGGATCATGTCGGAAAAAATGACGGAAAGATTTGGTCAGAAACTCTTCAGCGCTTCTATATATTAGGCCGCTGCGTTCGACCATCATCCCGAGCCCCACTGGAGGGCTTGGAAATGGGAACGGCGTAGGGTTTGGGGCACCTCTCAGTTCTCAGTTTCTCAGCCAAGATAACGCCTGCGGCTTCATCAAAGATGTCCATGGATTGGGTTGGATTGGGTTGGGTCAGAATTGTCCTTATTAATGGTGGATCGGGGTCAGAAAATAAGTCGTGGTTTAAGAAATTGTAGTGTATTGCGGTTGGTTGGGTTGGAGATTTAATGGGTTGGGTTGGATTTTGTTATAAATAAATGGACCCTTGGACATCTCTGGGCTTCAACTGTCGTTCCAACTCAGATTGGGTTTCGTGCACCAACGGCTGATTATGACAGCAACGCCATAGAAGTTGAATGAATGAATGAATGAATGAATGAATGAATGAATCGCATTATTCTTTTTTATTGTAAGCTTAAAAGTAGAGTAAAAGAAACAATTGCGTCTGAAAAACCTTTGAGCATAGATCTCGTATAATGTCATGGCTGCCATTGTAAGAGCAATGCTTTAGTTTAGGAGACCATATTATGTTTGAACGATAATCATGTCTAAGGATTACCCGACGACTGAGAACTCACTCTCACCCTGTTTCACTTTCGTTTCCTGCTCTTAGTCTACGCCCCAGAAGGAGTGCGTCTGACCCTCCCGTGTTCGACCAAAATGACCCAGCTGGCGCCGTTCGCCGATTTCCGCTGGACGACGGGTGCCAAGACCATCGTCACATCGGACTCGACGAAGGACAGGATGCGCTGCTCCGGATCGAACAGGGAACTCGTCGTCGAAATCACGGAAAGCGCCGACACCGGAATCTACAACTGCTCTGCCATTATAAACGGACAACAATACACCAACGGAGTCGAACTGAGAGGTCAAGAGTGCGTCACACTAACCTACTGTACAAGACCTACTACTACTACTACTACTACTACTACTACTACTACTACTACTACTACTACTACTACTACTACTACACCACCACCACCACCACTACTACTACTACTACTACTACTACTACTACTACTACCACTACCACTACACCACCACCACCACTACTACTACTAGCACTACTACTACTACTACTACTACTACTACTACTACTACTACTACTACTACTACTACTAATAATAATAATAATAATAATAATAATAATAATGTAATAATAATAATGTAATAATAATACTGTAATAAATAATAATAATAATAATAATAATAATAATATAATAATAATAATAATAATAATGTAATAATAATAATAATGTAATAATAATAATAATAATATTGTAATAATAATAATAATAATAATGTAATAATAATAATAATAATAACAAGGTATAGAGTGGTTCTGTATGGTGTACCCTGTGTGAAAACCATTAGTGTTCCACTCGACCATTCATTCGCATTATGGTCTTCCTGTTTAATCGCATCCTTTGTCCTCTTGTGTAGGTTTGTTCCTGTTTCTCTGTCATTGTCTTCTTGTCTTTGATAACAGATAACAAGAGAGAACTTGACTATAGGCCTCTATGGCCTGCGAAGTGTCATAAGTGGGGGAGTCTGGTGAGCGTGTGTTGCAGTGACCCCGTTGTGGTTGTTCTTTATAATTATGTCAGTCTTCATTTTGGCCGAACTGGCAATCGGGTATCCGTTGAAGTTCCGAGCCATTCAGTGCAGCAAAGACGAAGAGTCGAGCATCGTTCATCAGGCCAACGAGATCTTCTGTCCAGCCGACAAACTCAAGGGAACAGTCTGCAATTTCGACATCTCCGCCACCTGTGCAGCGACACCTTGGTATCAGCAGGTGAGTGTCACCACTACCACCACCACCACCACCACCACTACTACTACTACTACTACTACTACTACTACTACCCTATTGTCAGGGCAGATGCGTCATTGAGGCCAAAGTACAGAACATTCTGACTGAACATTCTGGCTGACGCAATCTAGTAAAGTAGGTCGTAAATGTTACTTTGTGTTACATTTTACAGTTACTGTGATAATTGTTAGCAGGCCAATAAAATTGATTAGATTTGTTAGATTCGTGATGGTAAATTCTCGTGGAGTATCTTCTAATACCGCGCATCGCTATAGTATGCAATGCAAAAAGAGAGCGCTCGTATTATATTGGGGGCTGTCCATTAATTACATCCGAACATTCGGTTCTTTTATTTTCACTTTCAGTGCTCTTCACTGAGACTGACTGAGTTGAATGCGTTTCAGTGGTATGAGTATCGTGTGTTTACTCCGTCGGTGTGTTGCAGACGACTGTCAGTCTCTATCCGTCTCTGGTGCAGGTGATTGCCATCAGGTATTCGTCGACGACATTTTACGAGGCAGCCGAATGTAACGGCAAATGCGCCCTCGATGTCAGACTGAAGATACTGCTGTCTGAGGTATAGGCATTTGATTTTAATAATAATAATAATAATAATAATAATAATAATAATAATAATAATAATAATAATACGGGGTTCTAGAGTGGGTTCAATAGGTTCTGCCCCGGCCATTCATTCACATAATGATTTTGCTGTGTAATCTCATTCTTTGTCTGTTCTGGTAAGGTTGCGAACGATTCTGCGATCTTGAAAAGTGTCTACAACCAGGTCCCCAAACTGACCAAATGCGCCGACCCCTCGTGTGCCAAGGGCTTCTACTTCGAACTGCTCCCGTCTCTGAGTGACATCACCCTGCTGTATACCTGCGATCCGGGATTCGTTCTCTACAGGAAGTCCGCTTGCGGTGGGTGATCTGTCCGCACTGGTACCTGACACGGCGAGCACATACAAATGCTATTAGCGCAGGCGCGATGGGACACGGGGCGTCGGACCCACCATCGGGGCGCTTTGTACGAAACCGATGAGGAAATTCTATGTGGCCTTTTGAACGATTACGTCCAGGACTAAAAATAAATCACAAATCGCAATTATTGAAGTGATGTCTAATTGAATGGTGTTCTTATTCGATTTTACAAGATTTTCTCTTAATTAATCAAATTACACTTTTTCAAACCTTCAATATTTCACTGCGATGTCTTTTGTTCTATCGTTTGAGGAGGCAGTGACGCAGACTAAAACTCAAATTCAAATTTTGAATCTTTTGATTTTTCTTTAAAATTTTCGCAACTGCGCTGGAGAAATTGGTGATTTTGATCACTTATATTGACTATTTATATTCTGGATTATATCGGTGTGCTCTCAATTGGTTGGAATTTAATTTCTTGATATTTGCTCAGCCCAGATCCCGCTAGGGCAGTGCTGTCCAACCCGCAGCCCGCGGGCCGCATGCGGCCCGCGGGACGATTTCACATGGCCCGCCTCAGCCTGCCCAATTTTTTTGCATTTTATGTACAAACCAACGTAATGGCGACTTTTCATAATAATTTTTATAACGATTCTTTCGTAAGCAGTTATCACGTTAGAGTATCAAGTATGAAATATAGTATTAGTAATTTGTGGAACAAAATCTATATATCAGTGGCGTAGCGTGATGGGGCCAGGGGGCATCTTTGTCATGGGGCCCAAGTTAAGTTTTGACGAGCAAAAAAAAAAAAAAAAAAAAAAAAAAAAAGGTCATGCCTCTTTTTACCCTAAAATTTCAAATGGTTAGGGTTACTATCCAAAGTTCAAATTTCTTTCGCCGGGGCCTGAAACATGCCCCCCCCCCCCACGTTACGAATTCCAAAGTATTTCTCACTGAAACAACTGAATTTAACTGAACTTTTATACAAGGCACATAAACAGACGCGTAAGACTCGTAAGAAATGCTTTCCATTTAAAGATCGACAATCTTTGGAATTGTTTTTATGGATGGTGCAATCAGTTAAACTAAATTTTCTGCTGTGGTCCACGGCTCTGAGAAAATTTTAATTAAAAGTGGCCGGCGCTGTCTAAAAGGGCCAACCTCGCCAGATTCGACCAGGGACTTGGGTAGCTTCGCGAACCCCATACCCCAGCGCAGTGTTGTCCAACCTTTTAGACTGGTTAGCTTAAGTGCCCCCTATTCTGGAATTCTGGGTGCGCCATTGAAAACTGCACACTGCCAGTCTGTAAGCGTCGGTTTTGCAATTATAGTTCGAAGTCATTTCCTGCGGTCGTTGATCTTTTTCAGTTTGACCACCACTCTGCACTCAATGCGAATGTCTTCGGTGACCTGCTGGATTTTTGTCTTGATTTCCAGTTCCCTGTTTGCCTGGAAGATACGCACCGCGTCGCGGTCCAACCGAAGACTGCATGGAATGTCCGGTGGAATCCTATCAGCCTCTTTCTGGAAATTCTTCCTGCATCCCGTGCAATTTGACGGCGCGCCAAAACACAACAGCACGGCACAAAGGCGGAAGAAGCTTCGAAGAAGCCTGCACAGGTAGACGCCTGTCAATCAATTGACGACACCACCTGTTAATTAATAACGCTACTATGGGCAGTTGAGACAAAGAACTAAAGGCGAATTATGATTGGAGGATATGGTTAACTCCGAACCTTAACCCTGCATAGAAATAATGGCGAATAGATAAATGGGGCGATTTAAGAAAACAAGTACATAATAATAATAATAATAATAATAATAATAATAATAATAATAATAATAATAATAATAATAATAATAATAACTATGCACTTTTATAGCACCACTTCTAATACCCTAAACTTCCCTAAAGGTATCAATCGATGGTACTTCAAATTCATCAGCAAAAGACCCTTAAACAATTTGCATTTGTGGTCTCTTGTGCTGCTACAGTGTGCCAATGTAAAGAATCGATCATAAGGCACATCTACTTTCCCAGTCATGATAACTGTAGGCGCTGTTTGCAATTGAGCGTCATTGACCGTGTCCTGTTTTCTTTGACTTCCTAGTGGTACACGTTACATTTGTAAGACTGATTCTGTTTATCGCTGCAATTGTGATAACAGTCCTCATCTTGATAATCGTGATGTAAGTCACTTGAAATCTCTACATTTACAGTTGCTTTAGTCAATGCATTCGAAGTCGCAAACATAGATGTAAAAAACGTTGGAAGAATAATAAAAAATGTTACCGACGTTTATCTGAGCGAGATTAGAGAATGTGCCTTACCCACCTACGGGAAATAAGCAAGTCACTATGCAAAACGACTGTGAAATTTTAAAAAAAGACAATAATACTGGGATATATTGCTTACTCTATGTTGTAAGTAAGTAAAGCTGCATGACCTGCTAATAAGCAATCGATTATATTCTATAGCTAAACAGCAGAAAGCCAATTGATTAGCTCGTTGTGGATGATTTAAGAAAACCTGTTTTTATTTTTGCGAACTTTTTTTAATAAAAAACGTTGGCAAAAATAAAAACGTTAAAAACGTGGGGAAAATAAAAAATGTACAAAACGTTTATTACATCTATGATCACAAAGAGTATACGTTTCTCGTGTGGCGTAAACTGTCGTGTGACCGCGTCTTTGTTCTTAACCCTGGCATCGATGGGAGGTGAGGGTTGTTGCCAGCCCTCGGCTTTTCCCATTCTTTTCAGAGACTTGACAGCTGTCCAAGGGCCTTTAGGCACCTGTGTGTGGGGTCCACTTGCAAACATTTCGACCCATTTTGCCGGCGCGGCTGCTAAGGCTGCGACTATTTTACGGAAGGTTACAAGAGTGGAGACCAGATACAATCTGAATTCTTCCTCCTCGAGGGTTTTCCCGGATTATAATCGGTGTCTTTAGACCCAACCGTAACTCTAAGTTAGCCGAAAATTCAAGAGCAATTATGGTCTGAATGTTCTGAATGCAAAATGATGGCACAATGACATAATTGCGTGTTTCAGCCTATTCCTATGCATTTATTGATGCCAAATAACTGACTCCCCCCCCCCCACCAAGAGTTCTTAGAACCGCCACTGGAGTTAGGCTTAAATAACTATAGCAGTAAGATGCCTCATCTTTCGGATATTTATTTGGTGGGAGAGTCGATCGTTAGATTTCCGGTGTGTTTTCCAACCATGCGTTCTGTTAGTTGCTATCATCTGTCGCAGTCTTTGCGTCGTCTACCGGGAAGGAATTGCCAAGTATTGCGGACGCAAGAAGATGGCCAAAGACGTCTACAAGCAGGACGGAAGAAAGGGAGAGAAGGTATCGGACGCGTTCATTCTAGTGTGGCCCACTTGGTTTCTCAGCGTTTAACATTGGTTCCGTGGTGAGATCCAATTGACGTCACTCCACATTGACGCAGACAACAGGGGCGTAGCGACGGGGGGATATTGGTATGTATACATACCCCCTTCAAAAATATTATATATAATACAGCATATATAACGTATATATACATTATATAACAAATTGCATATAATACAAAATGCATATAATATGCATTTTGGATTAAATATATACCCCCAAAAGTATATATATATAATACAGTATATATACATATAATATATATAATATGCATTTTGGGAGTATATATCTCCAAATTTATACCCCTCCAAATCAAATTCCTGGCTACGCCCCTGGTAGACAACGGTGCAGTGACCGGCGCAAGTCCTAGCTCGATAGACTTTGCCAAGAACGTGCTTAAGTCAAATCAGGGTCTGTGTGGCCAGTGTTCAATCTAGACTCCTGGACTCCGGAGGGGAACTGACAAGGCCGGGGGGAAGTCAGCTAGGTGGCGCCACTGCTGTTAGTTGACGTAGTATGCCAAAATTTCCAGGGAGAATTTGAAATTTCCGGGGCAAAAAATGGCAATCCTCCCGGAAACGGCCTAGATTAAATTTTAACCCTGGGTGTGGCAGTTCGGGGAGAGGTGCTTAGTGAGAATTTGTGTTAACTTCTTAAGTATTGAAATGTTTTGGAGGGATCTAAGATTTGGGTGGAGCTTCTGCCTTAGTCCGGCCTGAATGCAACACTCTCTTCTCAAGTGTAATCCCATAAAGTGCTATAGTCAACGTGGAATTTTAACTAAAGAACATAAACAAGTGTAGCATACAGTATCTTTCCTTCTTCTCTGTTTCTTCTTCGTTTGATCGGCGTAAAATGAGTCAAATGACGCTTTGACTGTTTGGTTTAATCGTCTGTCCAACAGGTGCCCCTGGTAGTTGATAAGACTCCCACCCGTGGACCGTCTCCCACTCCATCTCGTCCTTCATCCTCCTCCACCGCGTGCTCCTGCTTCACCTGCTGTCCCTCCCAAACCTCACCCTCCTCCCACTGACAAAGTGGCTCCTGCGGCTGCTGCTGCTGCTGCTGCCGCCAAGCCAAAGGCCGCCGAAGCAGGGGCTGGTGGGGCGGTGGCAGTGGGCCGCCCCACGGCGCCCGTCGCAGGAGGCGGCCAAGGCCGGAACCGACCCTGACGCAGTCACCGTCACCCCGATCACAGTCTCACCGAACGCCAAACCAGCGGACATCATAAAGAAGGCCATCGAAAAGGTGGCTCCCGATATGAAGCTGCAGTCTCTGAAGATAACGACTGGAACCGAAACAAACACCCTCACCCTTCCAACCAGCTACTACGACCCTACAGGAAAGACGGCAAGTCATCATTCCGCAGTCAAATAATAATTGGTGCAGAATTTGCATTGCGAATGTCTATTTGTCAATGGACGATCAAACGACTGAACTTAGAATCAAGGTCCATTGACCCATCCAGGACTGATGATCAATTCGACCCAATTAATTATCAATAATTGCCAATCTCTTACCTGGACAGTCAAATTTACACATGCGATCAGTTCGTCCATTTAGACGCAATACAGACCACAGATGTAAAAAAACCGTTGGAGAAATAATAAAAAACGTTACAGAAATTTAAAAAACCCTAATAAACGTAAAAGACGTGGAAAATAAAAAACGTAAAAAACGTCTATTACATCTATGACATATATTTACCAACCGACCTCATCGTGTATTTGCTCACAGGCACCTACAGAAGCTGAAGCCCAACCCTCTCCTCCAGCTGCTGCTGCTGCTGCTGCTCCTGTGCCTGCCCCTGTGGCATCTGCTACTGTTGTTGCCCCATCGCCAGCGCCGTCCGAGAAGACGGGAACGACACGGCAGTCTTCGCTTTCGGGGCTTGACAAGAAGGCGTCGACGATGGTGGGTCCCGTGTCCTCGACCGCCCCAGTCACCGTCACCCCGATCACAGTCTCCCCGAATGCCAAACCAGCGGACATCATAAAGAAAGGCCATCGAAAAGGTGGCTCCCGATATGAAGCTGCAGTCTCTGAAGATAACGACTGGAACCGAAACGAACACCCTCACCCTTCCAACCAGCTACCATCCTCCACCAACCACCGCCACTCCGTCCCACTCGGAAGTCACCACCGCCTCCGCCCCAGCACCGTCGACCTAAGCGTGGCCGGGGTGTCAACTGGGGGCTCGGTTGGCGAAGACGATCTGATATTAGACAACAGAAAATACGATGGGAAAGTTATGAAGATAGTCAGATGACGATGGGAAACTGTGATTGGAGAGGAGGGGTGAATGGGTTGTTTGGGTATTTGACCCTTTTTGGATCTCAATGTTTTCGAAGAGACAAATCATAGTTGAATGAAACATTGGATGGCACGAAATGCAAACGTCGATTGTAAGAAGAGAAAATGAACTCTCATCTGCATGTATTTATATATTAAAAGTTTAATGCGATTCAATAGATTCGAAAGACAGATTCCCTATAAATGAATTTATGCTGTGAATAATAATAATAATTTCATGATTTAAAATTTTAACAACGGTAAGAAAATACTCTCAAGTTGAAGAATGAACAAAGGTGGCGACAGTTATGATGATGATGATGATGCTGATGATGATGATGACGATTGCATTGTGTGTGTGTTTAGAGTTAGATGTGATTGTGTTTCTGAATTGATAAACTGTTGCTTAGTTTGCTGCAAGAATCTTCGGTCAAACGCCGCACAAGAATGCGTTCATTGTGAATTCACAGACGAAGTATAAGAGTTCCTCCTCTTCCTCTTCTCCTTCTTTTTAACCAAAAGCCAAGCGCATCGTTAATCGCTCTACTCCCAACCAATCTATTTTTAAGTTCGACGTAAGATGAAAACCAAAATGACTGTCTTCGACGTGACAGGAAATGACGTCATCGTTAGGCAAGCGGTGGTTTTGGCACTTCGCCCGGGGGCGGCGGGGGCGGGAGAGACGCTGCCGCCGGCTCACCTGGTTCCGACAGAGGAGGCGGAGGTATGACTTTTGAGGAGATTTCTTTTTCGGATACAACTGGCGAAAGGAACGCACGTTCCTCGATCGGCACGACACCCTTCTTGCCTTTCTTGTTGTCTTTCAATGACATCTTCCTCTTGATCTTCTTCATGAAACCTGTCTTCTCCTTCTCTTCTGCTTTCATTTCCCAAGGCTTTGACTCTCTTCTTGGTTCCATCTTTGACTCTCTTCTTGGTTCCATCTTTGACTCTCTTCTTGGTTCCATCTTTGACTCTCTTCTTGGTTCCATCTTTGACTCTCTTCTTGGTTCCATCTTTGACTCCCTTTTTTGTTCGGGCTTTGTAAGAGACTCTATCTTCGTCAGAGCCGTTGACTCTCTTTTCGCCTCCGTCTTCGGCGGCGCCTTTGAGTCTCTCCTCGGTTCTGTCGTTGACTCCGTCTTCGGTTCCGCCTTCGACTCTCTTCTCTGCTCCGCCTTCGTCTCTGTGTCTGGTGGCCCCGCCTTGGTCTCTTCCGTTGGTTCCGCCTTTGAGCCTCTCTTTGCGTCCGACTTCGGCGATGACAGCGACAATTTCTTTTTCAACGCCTCCGCCATTGACTCTCTTTTTGGCTCCACCAATGCCTTCGAGCCTCTCTTCTGGTCTGTCTCCATGTCTGCCTTTGAGCCCCCCTCGCCTGGCTCTGACCGTCTCCTTTTCTCTGCCTTTGAGTCTCTTCTTGTTTCTGAGTCACTCATCGGTTGCGCCATCGAGTCTCTCATCGACTCTCTCTTTGCCTCCGAAATAGAATCTTTCTTTAGATACAAAGGTTCCTTTAAAACAAAAGAAAAATTTAATTCAAACGAAGCAATTGTATTCAACATCGGTTACTATACAGTGCAATTCCTACACATATTGCCGCATCCCTATACGCTTCCTCAAAATATGGCGCTAGATAACTCAAGATGCGTGCAAATGGACTCGCCATGCACACCGTTGAAAATATCTCATCTCAGCTCTTGGAAATATTTCTGAAAACCAAAGTGCGTGGCAAACTCTCCTTTTTTCGATGCGAGGCTTAAAGGCTTTAGACGTTTTTGAGCAACAAAATTACAGACATTGGCTTTTCATTGCTAACAGTCGGGTGCAAATACAATCATATCGTTTTCGGTATTTATAAAGAGAAGCGAGGTAATTAAGTACTACAGTAGCAGCTTCAATACGAACGCAGATAAATCAGCATAAATTGGCAGTATTCAATAACTGGAAAGCATTGTTCTCCCCCTCCTACGCGACCCTCTCTGCTGAGCCAAATTATCTCCTTCATTCTTCAAACCAATCTCTCGCTTCTGGCGCCAAGAGCTGATTAAACTGCTTATCAGAGGAATTATTGTGGAAAAGGTGTCGATAAGAGAAGTCCATGGGTCCATTTTTAGAACCTAGCCATGCATCAAATCTCCAACACATGCCGGTAATAGAGTTAATTGACCCAACCTAACCCAACCCACCGTCATGCATTAGAATAATTTCTTAGACCAAGACTTCAT
Source organism: Metaphire vulgaris (assembly GCA_018105865.1). NCBI lineage: Eukaryota > Metazoa > Annelida > Clitellata > Crassiclitellata > Megascolecidae > Metaphire > Metaphire vulgaris. The sequence continues at coordinate 15,893,409 of CM030849.1, forward strand.
TTCCGACCTAACCCAACCAGTGGACATCTCCGGGGTCGATGAGGTTTACCTGTTCGTAATCTTCCTCTTCGCCTTGCTTCTTTTTCGAAAAGCTGTAGAAAATATTCAAAAACAAGAGGCAACTTATACATGTACAAGAAGAAGACATCTTATGTATACCTGATATATCTTATTACATCTTATATATATACAGGTGTGTATATATATATATATAACAAAGATCAAGATATCGCCCCTTGAGGGAAAATGTCCTCCCGTGTGACATATGGAGGGAGGGCTGTGTATGTATAGTGAAGTGCAGAGATGTGGACAGTTTTTCAAAGGACTTTCCCTGCGCATGTCCTCAGGTTTTGCCACTCATTCGGCTTTTCTAATATTTCTTCTGAGACCTGGCGAGATATCTTCCAACGTTTTAAGACATCTTTAGGGGATTCGTTTACAAACATTTTCACAAATTTGCGATCGTTTTCCACAATAGTTACTAAGCTGCAGCCATTTATCGAAAGTATCGAACGAGCGAGACCAGAGGTATCCATGGGTCCATTTGTTTAGAACCCAACCCATGCCAGCAATAGGGTTACTTGACCCAACCCAACCTACCGTAATAGGCCCTACATTAAAATTTCTTAAATCATTACTTATTTTCTGTCCCAACCCACCACAACTATGGAAAAGTCTGACCCAGCCCATGCAAAACAGGCTTACTGGATGGCCAAATGCAGTGAAAGCGACATAGAATTTCTTGCGTTGATTTGATTCCTTAAAAATGTTTGCGATTACTCTGTGACATTATAAATTTTGAATTTGAAATTAACTGTAATTAACACATAGCATAGGGCTACTTGTTTTGTCAATCGATTATTCAATCAGAAAATCGCAAATCTTAGTCGTCAAATTCAAATGGAATCAGCACTCCAAGAGCCATCCGTGTGTTTTGTGTCGGTGAGATATCTTGAGACCCAACCCAATCCCTTTACGGTCCGCCTAAAAGCGCTTGGCGGTCCACTGTGGGACCGCGGACCGCAGTTATAGAGAATCACTGGACTAACGTATAAGAGACGACTCACATGATCCAGATGATGAGACCTAGAACAGCTAATCCTGCGCAGACACCAACGATGATCCAGACGATTGCACCCCCAGAACGAGCTAAGAACACACAGGCGAACTATTAGAAGGTCAAGAGGAGGTCAAGAATGGGTCAGACACCTTTAAATAGGTGATTCCTCTTAGAATGAAAGCTATAACGTTTAGTCAGAAACTTTTAATCCTCTCTTTCGTCGTAAGGTCTTCTTCTAAAGGCCGATGGTTGCCACCCCCACCCTCTACATCTACTGAATCTCTGGAAATATATTCTTTACGCTGTTAAATTTCTTATTCGTAGTTCTATATTGCTGGTAATTATTCACGTTGTTGATTTCTCTCGCGTAGTAAACGCTAAAAGAATGGATAACAATAGAAGGACTTACAAAGCACTACACACATACAAAGTATAGAAGGAAACAGACAGGGCGAGGAAGACCAAGAAAAAGATGAATGGATAACATCAAGGAGGATCTGGACATGGAGGGCGCCACAAGCCAAATATTGGGTGGGCCAACATGGCCTGTTTGAAATTGGACAACGCAAGGACTAGTGCTACAGTAGGCTATAGATATGCAAAAATTAGAAGAGTGATGAAACGAATTAAAACAAAATTAAGAAATTAAGAAATTCTTGTGTCCCCATCTTTGTTGTGTCAAACCGTACTAGAATTGTCAATATATTCTGTCTCAATTTTTTTCTAGAGCTTTCGAAATGCCACGAAAAATAATGAGCCATTTGAAACGACACTATACAAAGTCTTTCAGAAATCTATTCTCTGTCAAATGTCTAAAAAATCAATCGAGAGATAAGATGGCGCTTAATTAAGAGAACTGGTTTCTTCTATTACAGGTTTTATAGACCACAGAAATATTATAAAATTGATACCCTGTTTGAAATTGGACAATGCTAGTGCTACAGATAGGCTATAGATATGCAAAAATTCAGAGGAGTGATGAAACGAATTAAAAGATCACCTGGAAACAAAGAACGTGACAATTCCAGGTTGACGCAAGATAGAACAAATTGGAAATGTTTCGTATCTAACTATTGCCGCTATGGAGGTGGTGATGATGATGATGATGACGATGATCATTATTATGATGATGACGACGATGATGATGGTGATGATATGACGATGATGGGGACGATGATGGTGATGATGATGATCATGGTCGTCTTTTGCCAGTGTGAGGCCCCTGGCACCTGGCGGCCTGAGGGGGGGGGGTGAAAACCGTTGTTTCTTCTGATGCTCTAAAAAGTTTTTACGAGAAAAAAGGTCATCACGTTTTTGGTGCCTCGATCTTTCAGTTAATCTATTCTCCAGCAATATGGCAAACAAATAGAGGTTTAGAAAAAGATCAAAACTTATAAAGAGGTTGGAGCGCGTGGAGTTCCTCATGGAGTGTGCGGGGCCCCTTAGATGCGCGGGGCTCCGGGCACAGTGCCCAATTCCCAACACATAAAGACGGGCCTGATGGTGATGATGATGATGATGCGAAGATGATGATGGTGGTAGTGGTAGTAGTGGTAGTTGCTCCTGGTCTTACGTTCAGAAGACGCTAGTGGAGTGGACGTTGGTCGAGACGGAAGTGGTCTTCCCGGCCCGGGCAGAGTCTGAAGCTGCTGACCAGGCGGTGGCATCGAAGGAGGCGGTAACACCGGTGGCAGGATGGACGGTGGCACAGTCGGTGCCACAGGCGCTGCACCGAAAAACAGACAACCAGTCGTTTACTTACTTACTTACACCAGTGTCTTCATATTTGTCGTCGTTGTAGAATATCAAACTATGCATGATCTGATATCGAAATATGAAACATATTTTAATTTGCCTTTATGGCTATTTTAAGATATTGAATTGCAATACTAATGATCTTTGGTTTAGATACTAATAAACTGATTGACTGATTGACTGATTTGTTTATTTATTTATTTATTTATTTATTTATTTATTTATTTATTGAATTTGAGTTCAAAGAGCAACGATATCCTTTTATATTTGCGGCGTTTTTCTTCTGTGCGAGAGTCTCCTTTGAGAGTCTGAACTCTTCTTCTGTTTGTCCTTCTAAATGTCTTTTCTTCTGTTCTTCTCTAAATCGTTCATTTTATTGCCGTGTTTTTCTCTTTCTCAAATCAGTTCAATAAATCAAAGCAATTCAAGAACTACAATTGCGAGAAATGGAAGGTAGGTGAACACCTTGGCACTGTGCCTACCTTGTTGCGGTTGAGTCGCTCCAACAACAGGAGCAACATTCACAACGACCGATTGACCTCCTTCTTCACGGGCAGCGGGTACTGCGGGAGCAACCGCTACTCCTTCTGCAGGTGGCGCTTGAAGTCTTTGAACGCTCACCTGTGTGCTGGCCAGGTATTTGTCCACGTCGAGCTCTTCTTTCTTGATCTGCGTGTATTCGTTCAGTTCGTTCATGCTCGAAAAGAAGAAGTTCTTGTTCTCCTCGTCCATCATGGCGTTCAGGTTCGGTCGGCCGCGACGCAGTTTCTTGTAGTCGCCGTACAGTTTCGAGGCCGTCTTGTCGTCCGGACTTCCGGTCAGCAGCTGCTTCAGAACCTGCCATTCGACGGTCCGTGCGTCGCTCAGGGTCCGCTTGAGGGCCTCGACGGACATTCGGTCGCGTTTCTTGAGGGCGGCCACAACGGCCATCTCGGCCGCATCGGTGGCCTTCATCCGCGTCGATAGATCGGCCGGGAGGTTATTCATGTGCTTCGCGTAGTCGGAGTTGGTTCCTATGACGAAACGTCTGATGCGTCGTCGACCCAGCTGCTGCTGCTGCTGCTCCTCCTCCTCCTCTCCCCTCCTCCCTCTCCGCCGCCGCCCGCCGTCGTAGATCCTGTCCGATCGACACGTGACCGTCGGATGAAGATGACCCCGACTCACCGCCGTCGTCATCGCGTGACGTCGTCCGTTGTAGACGGCGGACGGAGTTAACTGCGCCAGACGGGACGGCGACCCAGCTTCTGTTCGCCGCTGAGGAGGAGTCGTTTACCCGATGATGACGACGAAGATTATGATGATGATGATAGTTTTGATGATTCGTTCTGTTGTCAGTTCTTTCGTCTGAGAGTTCCGCGGTAAAGCGTTTAGTAGAGTCAGCGATAGAAACAGCAATTGTCGAGCGAAGAGTGTCATCTCTCGCTCTCTCGCTCTCTCGATAATTGGTTATTTCATTCTGTTAGAATCTTCAGTTCCTTGAAGTTCAAAACTTTCGGCATCGTTGAAATGACGTCACGATCGTCGGAAGAGTCTCGTTGCCATGGACACGGGCTGTGACGTCACAGTCGAGAATACGGAAAAAGCTCCAAGCGACGAATTCGGAAAAATATATATTTTAGAAACTGGTTTGTTACTATTTTTGTCGCCGTTTGTGATAATTACTGCTCGGCGTTTTAGAAGACCGTTCACAGCCATTTTCAGATTGTTAATCTAAGTTTCACGTTTAACGACGTTGTGAGCTAGGATTGTTATTATCGTGCGACGTGTGATTTGCTCGTTTCTTGTCCACGATGGCGGTTAGAATTGCACGGGGTGCGGTAATAACAGAATGCTTTCTCGCAGCGTTAAGATCTCTATCTCCTGGATGAACTGTGAGGAATCTCCAACAGCAAAATTACTAAAACACACTCTTTACAATTGCAGGGTGGATTTTCCTCTATCCAATGGCAGATCGTACATGGACGGATCTAGGAGAGGGCAATGGGGCATCCGCCCAGTGGCGTAGCCAAGGGGGGCTGAGGTTAAAACTCCCCTGGCTGCCGAAAAAATTTTGTTTATTGGGGGTCAAACCCCTTGGCTATAGACTATAATAGCCTATATAACACGGTGTAAGAGGCGACGACTTTTTTTGCTTGTCAGGATCTGGAAAAGAAAACTAGAAGAGGGGAAAGATGAGCAGGTGACATTTTCTGCTTGTCAAGATCTTTTCGAAGTTGGTCACGGTCAAAACCAAAAACCAAACCCACCCCTTTCGGAAATCCTGGCTACGCCACTGCTTCCGCCGACATTTCAATTTCGCTAATTGCTCATTATGACGAAGTTGCAAAGACAGATAAACAAATGACGTCTTTACGCTTCCCTTCAATCCAAGTGCAGAGGACAAAGACCCGCCCCGCCCATAAAAATAAAGAATTCCTGGATACGCCCCTATGGTTCATAAGGTATAAGCTAGTGTTGAGTAGAATGTCAAGCGCAGGTGACACACGGTTTACGGTTATACCAGCAGGGGCGTAGCCAGGAATTTTATTTGGGGGTATAATGCAATTTAAGGAGTATAAATCGTTTTTAAAACTTTGAAAATCCTAAAAAAACACATTAAAAACTTTAAGGTAACCTAATTGGGTGTATATATATATACCGATAACCCCCCTCGTCGCTACGCCCCTGTATACGAGGTAATACACGTGAATGAAGGCAGAGAAAGAAGTCGACGTGAAAGTGTTGCTTTTGTTTAATTAATCGCAAATCGGACTTCTAATGGTTAATCGTTGATCATAGATTATTTGAAAGTGAAAACAATTCGTCACAATTTTATTTTGGTATTTAACGTTTTAAATCTAAGATGATTGTCGAAAACTAAATCTGATAAGCATTCGTAAATCGGGCTTTTTTACAAGGAAAACGAAATGATTTCAAACCAAACAAAGGAAAGAAATTTACTAAACGACGACCGAAGATTGGAAAGAAATTCTTCAATCTATAAACCCTTGTCTTCCCTTTTACGGAGGAAATTCTCCTTTAAAAAAATCCTCATCCTTTCTGATCTTCTCTCCCCTTCCTTTTGTTTCGGTTGAGTGAATCCGACAGACAGACCAGAGAGAGATCCATCAATGCTGTGCTTCAGGAGGTGCATACGGTGTCGTCACGAAGGTGTTGGACGTCGGCGGAGCGTGACTGGCCGAGGAGGCGGCGGCGGCCTGTGCTTGGACCGGAGCTGGGGGTGGAGGATGCGAAGCGTCGACGCCAACCGTGGTGGCCGACGCAGCAGTGGTGCTGGCCGCCTGCGATGGGGCCGCCGCCGCCGCCACCCCGGGGGCGGTGTGCGGCGCCCCGAAGTCCGGCGGAAGTGTCAGGACGTTCGTCTCGTTTCCGGTTTTGATCTTCAGCGACTGGAGCTTCATGTTCGGCGCCACTTTGTCCATGGCCTTCTTGATGACGTCCGTCGGTTGAGCGTTAGAATCGATCGAGATCGGGGTCCCGACCGCCGCCGCGCCGCTCGTCGACGTCGTCATCCCGGTGACGGCGCTCGTCGAGGTGGCCGAGAAGCTGGGACTGCTGCTCGGCGGCGCCGTCGAGACCGGCTGGACGGTCGATCCGGGCGGCGAATGAACGGTCGTCGCCGCCGTCATTGTCTCCGAGAGGGGATTGGGGGTCTGAGCGCCGGCCGTGAAGAGGGTGCCCTGCGACTGGGCTGCCGCGGAGGGGCCTCCGGCTGCGGCTGCGGCTGCGGCTGCGGCGGCGCCTCCGGGGCCGGTCGGTGGAGGGAGTCCCTGTTGGGGGAAGTAGAGAGTGGACGTTTTCCTGAGACCGGTGGCCAATTCCTGACCCATCGCAGAAGGATTCAAGGGCGCCTACAAACGATGCAATCCAGCCAAAGAGTGAAAACGTATGCTCAATATGCCCTCAAGAGACCCGATAGATCTCTTGAGCTTCGATTTAAATGCATTCTACATTTTACTTTGGTCGACGGACAGTTTGTTTAAACGGCATTAGGCTATTAGCATGATGATGATGATGATGATGATGATGATGATGATGATGATGATGATGATGATGAGGATGATGATATGATGATGATGATGATGATGATGATGATGATGATGATGATGATGATGATGATGAGAAAGATGATGAGAAAGATGATGAAGATTATTGTTATTTACCTTTTCGTCTGGATGGCTTTTAGGGATTGGTTGGGGATTTCCGGATTGCCAGATTTTCTTCACTCTTTTGCGACAAACGATACAGAATCTGGGAAAGGACAAAAAACTGTCAAACAGGAGAGAGAGAGAGAGAAAGAGAGGGTGAGAGAGAGAGGGAGAGAGAGATTCATTGAGAGATCGACTATAAAGATGCGCACCGATAAAGACTAATCGCTATTTGCGACAGAAGCTTCATCATCATCATCATCATCATCATCTAATCGGCAACATTATGTTATTATCATCATGAGCCTCATCGCATCGCATCGTCGCATTAATTCACATAAATCATAACATCAGCATCAGCATCATCATCATCATCATCATCATCATCATCATCAACAGCCTCAGAATTTCGAATGAGACGTGAGAAGTTTAAGGTGTTGCCGCTACTGCTTACATAATGATGAGGCCAACGATTGAACCGACGGCGATGATGGAGCCAACGGCTGCGTATCTCGCCAGCTTCTTCCTCCTGCCTTCAAAAAAACAACAACAACAAATCATTTATAAAGCGCAAACGACCCAAACACATCGCATTAACTGGCGCACAACTGAAGCATCCAAGTGGCGACCCGCGAGCCAGATCTGGCCCGCCAAGAAGTGTGAAATGGCCCGCGAAGTTACTGAAACAATAATTAAACTTTTCTTATAATACTTAGGAAAAATATTTTTAATGTATTGTTTTAATCTTACCTGTTTTCTGTTACTTATGAACTGTACTTTTTCACAAACACTTTCCTTTTTGGCACCAATCATAAATAAAAACAAAATCCAAACCCCTCCCCCTTCCGGAAATCCTGGCTACGCCACTGGCGCCACTAAGGCGCAAATCCAATTCCAAAATAGAGCCAAGTTAAACGGGAAAGGAGGAGAGGATGGGTGGGGGACAGAGAGAGAGAGACAGAGAGAGAGAGAGAGAGAGAGAGAGAGAGTAGAGTGCCAATGGGGCGAATGTGGTCTCTCCTACTTTCTTGGCATGTCTTCCTGTTCGTGGCTCCGGTGGCCATGAGGTTGACGCTGGGTTCCCTGCAGGCGTAGCAGTCGGTGGCTGCTATCCGCGGCTGGTAGGTGTTCGCCGGGCACGGCCGGCAGTTCTCGTTCGGTCCACGACTCGGTGCATAAGACCCCGGATAGCAGGGGACTGTAGAAAGCACACAGTGGAAGAAGATACACAAGATGTGCGTCCTTTGAATGCAGAATGTCAATGAACAGATGGGTGGAATCAGTGGCGTAGCCAAGGGGGGGCGGTTAAACTCCCATTTGGTTTTCCGACCAAAAATTTTATTGCGTAGAATTGTATTATTATTCTGATGCCTATAGAATTCACTAAATCAAGCGCAGAATAATAGTTGACAACCCCTTTTGCTTGTCAGAATTTTTCGAAGTTGGAAATCATGAGAGCCATACCCCCTTCGAAAAATTCTGGCTACGCCACTGGGTGGAATGCAGTGGTTCTCAACCACAGGGCATAATCCCAACGAACCACTCTAAACCTGGCAAATATAAATATAGGTAATAGTAGCAGTAGTAGTAGCAGCAGTAGTAGTAGTAGTAGTAGTAGTAGTAGTAGTAGTAGTAGTAGTAGTAGTAGTAGTGGCAGTAGCAGTAGCAGTAGTAGTAGCAGTAATTCTAAACTTTAATAGTAATAATAATAAATTAATAATAAATAATAATAATAATAATAATAATAATAATAATAATAATAATAATAATAATAATAATAATAATAAATTAATAATAATAATATTTGTTGTTGAAGTTGATTAATGTCTAATTGTTCTTATGATCATCAGGAGTTCTATTCAACCGACTCTTCGTTCGATTTGCGAGGAAGAATACAGTAAGAATATGACGAAGAATATATAGGTAGGTAGTCCCATACTCAGAACGAGCGTAGGGTTTCCGGCGCTGATCTCCGGTAGTAGGCAAGCAGCGACGCAGGTGGCTTACGCCAGTAGTAGGTTGCCATTATTCTAAACTTCGTTTTACCTTAATAAGCGCTGCTAAATTTATCGAATAAGCGATTTGTTGTTGAAGTTGATTAATGTCGAATTGATTCTGGGATGATCATCAGGAGTTCTATTCAACTCGACGTTCTTCTTCGGTGTTTCGAGGACCGGTCGCACAACGCCAAATAGGCCGGGTCGACGAAGAATAATGACAAGGCTAATTTCGATGACGACGACGACGATGATGATGATGATGATGATGATGATGATGATGATGATGATGGCGACGACGACGTGTGTTGATGGTGACTGACCGCAGCTTGATGTCCGGTAGAGGGCGTATCCTGGACGGCAGCTGTACAGTGGACTGATCTCGGCCAGAGTGGGATCGGGAAGGAACGTGTAGTCCTTGGCGCAGTCGACCGAAGTGCAGTGACTGCTGTTCAACATGTTGTCGTACATGAAACCCAGATCTTCGATGAAACCAACAGCCTATAAAGAACAGACCACATTCATTTTGTTCTATGGCGTGGGCGGATCTAGGGGGTGGGGTGGGGGCACCTTCCCTTAGCAATTTACCCACCCCAACCAGAGATGTTCATGGCTGCCGACCCAAAATTTCTAAGTGGTATAGAATGTTAAGGTGTAAGAGGTGACGACGTTTTTTGCTTGTCATCAGCACCTGGAAGGAAAGAAAGAAGAAGGAAAGATGAGGATGACCTTTTTTGCCTGTCAAGATTTTTCGAAGTTGGTCACTGTCAAAACCAACCCCCTCCCCCTTTGGAAATCCTGGCTGCGCCACTGACCCTATTACCAGTATGGGTTGGGTTGGATTTGATTGTGAAAGAATGGACAATGGACATCTCTGAGCCCAACAATTTTTTGTCTTTTCTAAAGTCTCTTCAGAGCGAAATGTCGCGCAGTTGTACAAAGAGAGAAGAACAATTGACTTTCCTTTCAATAAACAACATACTTCGATCCAGACATAATAAACAGGAAGTATGCCCCCCCTCCCCTCCAAACGGAATTCCAGGATCCGCCCATGGCCCTTGTGTCATCATCATCATCATCATCATCATCATCATCATTCATCGATGTTTAAAAGAAAAAGGTCCTACTTCGGCCAGAGACCGGTCGACCCTGAGTTTCATGATGCATGTCCCGGTTGCACCTGGCAACCGCCTTAACCTCCTTCACCGTGTGCTTCACCACTAGGATCTCCATCAACGCAGGAAGCGACTCGTAGTTTCTCTACAACAGAACAACCACCGGACTGACACTTTCACAGCTGCACTCACTAAATTATTTAACCCCTTAACCGTGTATTTGACTGTAACTCAATGTAAAATGGACGGATATATCAGGGATCCCCAGTTAATGGGTTAATCAGAGACTCTTCGGCGACACTTAATACAACGTCAGACGATGGTTCACCTTCAGGCGCATCAGGTACAACCATAGGCCATCACCGTTGGGAACCAGCGCGTTTTACGGCAACTGCTGAATGAGGGCGGATTGCCAGCCTTTTCCCTCGCCGCCTTTCCTTCCACCGATACTCATTCACAGCTGAGTCGACTGGGGCGCTTGGGGCAGAAACAACCGAAAAGTTTCTGCCGCGGCCGGGAGTTGAACCACGGACCTCGAGATTGGCAGACCAGTGCGCTAACCACAGTTCCACCTGCGCATCATACGTACTTTATTTCCAGCGATAAAATACGTGTACGGTAAAATCTGCGTACGTTAAAATACGTTGCCTTGCGATATTACTATAACCGTAAGCCTTTAGGTTGATAGATGCACTTGAGGATCAGAGAGGTATGCTCGAGTTTGATGCCACCGCCAATGCATTTTACGCACAATACGCGTATTTTATTTTTGGACATAAAATACGTAAAATACGCGTCAGGATATTTCTAGGATTGTGAATTTGGAAGAGTGTTGACCTCAAATTGAGGGTGTCCGGAGTTAATTAGTATGCATTTTGCATGCATACCATTGTCACATTACCGCAATTGGAGGGGGTGTCGACCTCAAATTGGGAGGGGTGTTGGGGAGTGTTATGGGGGTGGTGTAAAAATATCCCTGATACGCGTATTTTATTTTTTGGACATAAAATACGTATAATGCGCGTGTTTTATTGCTGGACATATGTCCTGACCACTGACCTGTCCGTGCCAGAAATCATCGAGGCAGAAGACGCTGAAGTCAAAGGGACACCGAGGAAAGGATCGACGACAGAGAGTCTTCTTGATCTGAAGACCGATGCTCGTCTCCTCGTGTTTGTTGCAGTGAGCCACTCGGAACTTCAGCGGAAACCCAATGGCCACTTCGGCCAAAGAAAACACTGACGCAAAAGAACACCAGAAAAGAACTCCTCCGTCGTCTCTCTCTCTCTCTCTCTCTCTCTCTCTCAATGGCCACATCAAGCGCTGAATTTACGATACACTGTGTACTGCAAAGTTCTCTGGTTGTTTGCAGATGAAAAGACAAGAAGACAAAGAATAAGAAAACAGGAACAGACCTACAAGAGGACAAGAGGACAAAGAATGAGATTACACATCAAGACCATAATGTTAATTAGTGGATGGATGGAACAGAGTGGTTCTCACACACAGGGCAGATCCTACTGAACCATTCTAAACTCTGCTATTAGTGTTATTATTATTATTATTATTATTATTATTATTATTATTATTATTATTATTATTATTATTATTATTATATTATTACATGATCACTAAAAGCATGTCATATAATTCACAAAGTGAAGAATTGTTCTTTTGCAGTAAAAAGTAGGTAATGAATGAACTGCTTAGTATCTGGGGGTCAGATTCGAACCCGCTATCCTCCGGTTGCATGGGAAGAGTTTTACCACTACTCCACCGCGCCAAAACAGAATCGGATCAAAAACTCTCGGGTGTCAATGGTCGCCGCAAAATTATTGTTAATATTATTCATTGGAATTTCCTCTCATTAATTAATTAATTAATTTTTTGAAATAGTATATTTATTGTAAAAAATGAAATTGTTGACGTCAATTTTATCTTGTCCACCCCCTGTTAACAAGAGTCAAACTTTTCAAACCCCCTCCCCTAGCTAATGGACAGTCACTAAGTAAGTGTCTTTGTGTGTGTGTGTGTGTGTGAGAGAGAGAGAGAGAGAGAGAGAGAGAGAGAGAGAGAGAGAGAGAGACAGAGAGAGAGAGAGAGAGAGTGGGGGGCAGGGGGGAGAGTGCCTACCTCTGACGTCGACGATGTTTCTATAGAAGACTTTTTTGATGTAGGCCGAGCACTCGTACTGTCCGGTGTCGCTGGAGTCGAGGCTGTCGAAGACTATGTTCATGTTCAGCCCGGACTTCACTCGGTCCTGTTTGTCCTTGCGCTTCATCAGCTTTCGTCCGAACAATCGCCATCGAAAGTCGTTGAATATCGTCAGCTGTTTCATGTGCTTCGAACACGGCAGCTCCAACCGACTGCCGACCGGGGCATAGACTGCAGCGACAGCAGGAGGAGGAGGAGGAGGAGGAGGAGGAGCGAAGAAGAAGAAAACGAAAGCGAAAGCGAGAGTGAAACCAAAGACGACGACGGCGACGACGACGGCAAATATCGAAGGCAAATGCGAAAGCAAAAGAACATGTCGATTGTTGATGGATGCAGATTAGGGCAAGATCGACCGAAGTGGAAATGCTTCGTATCTAACTATTGCCGCCATGCAGGCAGAAAGTGAAGATGATGATGATGATGATGATGATGATGACGACGATGATGATGATGATGATGATGATGATGATGATGATGATGATGACGATGATGATGATGATGATGATGATGATGATGACGATGATGATGATGATGACGATGATGATGATGATGATGGTGATGATGATGATGATGATGAAATGCGAAAACGAGAAGGAAATCGACGGGTCACGATCGAAAGCGAAAATGAAAGTGAAAGTGAAGACGAGTGAACGATCAAAGGGGAATCGATCGAATGTCTTGGAGCTAATTTCATTGAACAAGAGAAGAATAATCTTATATTGACTAAATGCGCTTTCAGTTTCTACTCAGCTTATGCATGTAATCATGTTATTTACGCGATAACTGCTGTGAAATGTTTATAAACCAAGTGCTTTTCTCTCAGTGGCAATGCACGGGAACGGCGTTCCCTTGCACGCCTTCCTGTCAGATTCTGGACGTTAATGTAAAGAAGAGCCTAATACCAGTTTTCTGCAAATATTTTACTCTCGACAGTTTAATGATTTATTCATTGGTATCATTGAGCAAATTCAAGTATAATTTTTACCAGTGGCGTAGCCAGGATTTTCGCAATGTGGTTTTGGTTTTTGGTTTTGACCGACTTTGCAAAAATCCTGACAAGCAAAAAACGTTATCGCCTCTAGTCTTTTAGGTGACAAGCAAAAAGTCTATAGCCAAGGGAGGGTTTTGACCCCCAAAGTCGCGTCAAAATATAAAAATCTATAGAAACTCGTTAAAATATTTTTTCAAGGGGCGGGTTTAGCTCCAAAGGCCCCGCTCCTTGGCTACGCCACTGAATTTTACGACAAAGCAGACCTCAAATGAGTTCCCAAACCTTTTTCCTATGAAAAAGCACAGTGGTGAACCGAAGGCTAACTGAACTAATCGCGGTGTGACGAGACACTGCCTTTGTAAAGGCCAGTGGCGTAGCCAAAGGGGGAGTTGGGGCTAACCCCCCTTGGCTGCCGAAAACAAAATATTTTTAATGAGTTTCCATGCATTTTTAAGGTTTTACGCGATTTTTGGGTCAAAAGCTCCTCTTGGCTAAACAAACCTGACAGATTTAAGTCAGAGGCGATTACGTTTTTTTGCTTGTCAGGATTTTTCCAAAGTTGGTCAGGTCACGGGGAGTCAAAACCAAAAACCAAACCCCCCTTCCGGAAATCCTGGCTACGCCACTGGTAGTAAAAGAGCTATAGGAAGGCAACCGTTCTAACCGAATCGGTGAGTGAAGTTGCTGCTGTAGATTCCTTCGCTGATGAGAACTCTGTTGGGAGGAAGACGGACTTGGAAGGTCCGACCGATGTCCTGCAGGTTCTGCCGAAGTCTCGACTTGAATACGGTCGCCGGAATCATCTTCTTCGGAATCTCGTAGAGACTTAGCGACTTTTCGATGCCGTTTAAAACGCCGCGTCCTTTGAAAACGACCTCCTCCTCCTGCTCGGTAACCGCCGTCTCCGCCGCGGTGGCGTTGGGGGGCGTCGTCGTCTCGTTCGTGGCGTTATTACGGTCGCCCGCCGGAGCCTCAGTCTCGTTCGAGGAGGAGGAGGCGGAGGAGGGGGATTCGGTGACGCTGGTGACAGCCACCGTGGAGGTGGTGGTGCTGCCAACCGCCGGGCGTCCCTGTCCTGCTTCCACGCGGGGACTGGAGCCCGATGTGTTCGTTACGTTGGCCGCCGAGGCGCCTCCTGCTCCTCGTAAAGAAGAGAGGGGGGAGTGGAAATCGATTCTCAGCGGATCGTAGACGAGGAGGAGGCAGATTCCGATGTAGACGTTTATTCCAAAAGCCATAGCGGCATCGTTCTCTCTCTCTCTCTCTCTCTCTCTCTCTCTCTCTCAGGACCTGGCCATTAAGTTCCAGCGGCTGCCATGAGCAGAAGGAGAATTCATCGAACGGAGGAGATGCTCGACGCTTTGTTCCGTCGAAAACGATTTAATTAATCCTGGTTTTTTCGCTTTTGTTTCGCCTGAAAATGTAGGTCAAATTAAACAGATTATGACGTCACTTTCAAAAGACTAAATATCTTCCAGGATGTCTACACCACAGTCGAGAGAAGCGACAGAGACAGGCAGATGCACCGACTGACGCCTAAAAGACGCAGGGATGGGCGGGTGGGTCAACGCGGTTCCGGACCCACACAGCCTCGGCCCTCGGGCAGGGAGGGTGCGCACCCGAGCAAATCGTGCAAATCCGCAGAGAAATTGGGGTGGGGTGGGGGGGTAGTCTGAGCCCGGTCCTAGTTGTGTAGATTGCATTAGACCCACCCAGCCAACAAAACCCAGCGCCGCCCCTGAAAACATGACGGACGAAGAGACGGAGGAGAAGTAAGTAAGTACGTAGGTAAGACGAGAAAGAAAACTCTGTTTTGGAGGAAATTAGGGTGTTTCTTTTTTCCATCCGGAACCTCTTCTTCTCTTTTAGGAATTAAGAAAGTGAATATGGTTTCTATATTCTGGATTTTCTAAATTCACGATAAACGAATCGATCGTCATGGCAACGAACGATAGTCACGTCATACTCTATAAATAGCTTGACCTATATAATCTCGACCTGGATAAACGAATAAATTAATTAAAACTTTAATCGACGTATTACTTGAAACTTCTCTTTAATTTATGGGAGCTGCTGTCGAGAAATTATCGACATTTTTGGGGAGACGGAGGAAATCTCTCTGGCACAGAGTTTTTTTTTACCAGAGATGGCCATGGGTTGGGTTGGATTGGGTTTGGTTGGCAGGGGCGTAGCCAGGAATTTTATTTGGGGGTATAATGTTATTTTGCCAGGGCCTGTGCCCCTATTGAGAGCCTGGCCCCCAGTGGCCCCCAGTTGGGATAAATCATTAAACAACAAATGGTTGGCCCCCATGATTAGAAGTTGCCCCCAACGCCCCCCACTTGCCAAAAGACTGTATAAATCTTTTGAAAATCTTTTTTAAAAACATTAAAAATTTTAAGGTAGTCTTATTTTTGGGAGGTATATATACCGATATAACCCCGTCGCTACGCCCCTGTTGGTTTGGTCAAAGTTTACCATTTGTGGAGGGCTGGATTGGGTCAGAAAACAAGTCATGGTCTAAGAAATTGCAATGTATTACAATGGGTTGGGTCAAGTAATCCTAAGGCCGGCATGAGTTGGATTGGAGATTTGATTGGTTGGGTTCAAAAGAATGGAAAAATGGAACTATATCTAGTTTTGCGCAACAGAGGTCTTCTCTTCTGAGTTATGTTTTGTGATTGACATTTTGAAGATTAAGTCTCTGAAATTTTCGAGCGTTTCAATTTATTGATCGACAGCATTTCGATCATCATGACTGCTGCCGCACCTGGAGAGTCAGTCAAACGAATCCAATCAATTTTTCCCAAAATCGAGAAAATATGGGAAATCTTACGTTGCCAAAAATGACTTTCACGATTTTCATCTATTATCACCCAAAGATCTTTAGCAGTTGAGAGTTGGGTCTACATACCTTTGAGCAGTGGCGGCTCCAGAATAATTTGGCAAGTGGGGACGTTGAGTTGGCGGCTTCTAAGCATGGGGTCAACTAGTGTTTTATCTAGGCCTGTTGGGGAGAAATTCCCCCCAAAAAAAACTCAAAATCTCCCCAAATTTCAGCACTGACGCCAATTTTTGCATTGAACTGTGTCTCTTCCCCTCCAGCCAAGTCCATCCCCCCCCCTCCCAAAGGCCTGGAGTCTGGATAAAACACTGGAACCAACTATCTTTACTAAATCTTTACTAAATCTTTACTAAATCTTTACTAAATCTTTACTGAATCTGGACGGTCTACTGTAGCTGCTTAGAATGAGTGTTCTAAAGTGTGGAGGCCATCGGGGGCCCATACGTTCAATAGACGCCCGAACCCTCCCGTGGCCGCCACCCCTTTGAAGTCGCCTGTGTCTCTGATAGCCCTTTAGACTGTCGAATCTGCTGGCGTCATTGGTCCAAATCGATGGCGGGACCCCTATTTTTTAACCCTGGCTACGCCGCAGCTTTTGTCACCGACAGTGGCGGTTCCGCGTGATGGTGAGGGATGAGTGGGGGTTGCATCCCCCACCGGACTTTCGGACTTACTTTTTTGCTTGTGAAACCTATTTTTTGGTAAAAGTCTAGTAAAACTAACCGGGGATGACCTTTTTGTTTGTCAACTTATTTTTCGGTAAAAATATAGTATAAAATGAGGGGGATAAAAGTCCCTTTTTCTCAGCCTTTTTCGGCAAAGTTTATTGATTTATTTCCTTCTAATTTCATCCCCCTCCCACCGACTTTCCATGAATTCATTCATTCCCCCCCCCCACCATCACCACCAAGAAATCCTGGAATCGCCGCTGGTCACCGAATGAGATTTTGCCGATGGCGACTAAGACAGAACTCGTATCTGTTGGAATTCAATGCGATCGCCATTACAGAAGATATTTCGATTCTAAAAGGTTTCAGTCGGCGACTGTCATGTCTTCGAAAAGCCCCGTTTACCTGACTCTTTGAAACACGCTTTAAACGAGTGACAGTTGACAGTCTTAAGAAGGCTCTAGAGTGTCAGTGCCTGTGTTGTCAGAGTGTCAGAGTGTCAGAATGACAGCTGTTCTACTTGACTGTGTGTCTTGAAGATGACGACGTCATCTCCTTCTTCTTCGTCTCGAAGATTTGATTCGCAGAATGCGCCCCAGGAGAGACTTTTGTCTTTCCTCCATCTTCGTTTAATTTCGTCCCTTCTTTTGATCTTGCCGGCGCCAAAGGGCCACTCACAGAAACAAAGGCAGATCCAGGGACACCAACAGGGACAACTGGAGACCCAGGAGCACCGACAGGGACAAAGGCAGATCCAGGGGCACCGACAGGGACAAACGCAGATCCAGGGGCACCGACAGGGACAACTGGAGACCCAGGAGCACCGACAGGGACAAAGGCAGATCCAGGGGCACCGACAGGGACAAAGGCAGATCCAGGAGCACCGACAGGGACAACTGGAGACCCACGAGCACCGACAGGAACAAAGGCAGATCCAGGAGCACCGACAGGGACAAAGGCAGATCCAGGAGGACTATTGGGGGTGTCAGTCTTGAAGGAGCTTAACCTCCGCGTGACCTCTGTCAAGGTCATTGCCTCCGGTGCAATGACCTTCTCCTTGGCCTGAGAGGGACCGGTCGCCGTCTCCTTCGTGGCGCCGTACGGTGGACTGCCCAGGGCCAACGGAGCTGGCCAGACGGGGCCAGGGGAGGGAGAGGAGACCGGAGAAAATCCTACGCTCGAAGAGGGAGCGCTGTCGTGGAACCAGGTATTCGGCGTTCCAACCGAAGAGCCGCGCTGTCCTTCGACGGTATTCGCTGAGGCGGAGGGAAAGACCGTCGCCGTCGTCGTCGTCGTCGCTGACGTAGCAGGTGAAATGACCGGACTAGTTGCAGCAGGTGAAGTCGGAACAGGCGATGTTGCTGGCGTAGTTGTTGCAGGTGTCGTTGCTGGTGTCGTTGCTGGTGTTGTCGTTGCAGGTGTTGTCGTTGCAGGCGTTGTCGTTGCAGGCGTTGTTGTTGCTGGTGTTGTTGTCGCTAGCGTCGTGGGTGATCCTGCATCTAATCGTTGAGCTCCAAGCAGTGGCATCTGGACAAAAAGTCAATCGACGCGGAATCATAATAAATGAAAAATGAAATGTTCGTTTG
>CM030849.1:15916787-16047336 GCA_018105865.1 Metaphire vulgaris
GGGCGTCCGCGGAGGGGTGTGCAACGGGGGTGCAATGGCGTAGCCAGGGATGGGGTTTGAGGGCTAACCCCTCCACCTTGGTTGCCCGACCCAAAAAATTTTTTGCGTATTTTTATTCTGTGGGTGAAGGGCGCCAAAATCTGGTTTAAGACAAGAAAAAAGGCAGCAAATAAAAATATAAATATAGTTGTGTGCGCTCATATAGCGCTATATAACTAACTTAATGAAACAAAATAATAATTGACGATCTTTTTGCTTGTCAGGATTTTTCGAAGTTGGAAATCATGGGAATCATAACTCCCCCTTCGGGAAAATCCTGGATACGCCACTGATTGCACCCCCTGCATGGAAATTGTGAAGTTATGAAATAAATTAAATTACTAAAATGTATTTTAAGTGGTTTATTAGGAGATCTCGTGCGTTTTAAAACCGCGTTATTTCTATTCGTAAATCATTGTCAAACATTGCACGATGTCTGTTTGCGTTTAGTTTGACGGCAATTTATCTTTACCAAAGATTCAAAAGAACGGGAGTCGTTAAGAAGAAGCTCAAGGCGATTAAGAACGAAAAGGTAGCTGACTGACTGAATGGCTGACTGAATGACTGACTGAATGACTGACTAAATGGCTGACTGAATGGCTGACTGAATGACTGACTGAATGGCTGACTGAATGACTGACTGAATGACTGACTGAATGGCTGACTGAATGACTGACTGAATAGCTGACTGAATGACTGACTGAATGACTGACTGAATGACTGACTGACTGAATGACTGATTGATTGATTCTTCATTGGTGCGAGGATTGATTGTTCGGTTGATTGGTTTGCAAGTTGATTGATTGATTGATTGAGAAACCATCGATTGATTCATTTTCAAATGATTTGTGGCGATGACGGAAATTTAGCATATTTTTTCTTTATTCTAATACCGATTTTAGTTTCACTTTCGGATGATTTCGGTTTCACTTTCGGTCGTTGTTTCTTCCTTCCTCAGACTGCGCTGCTTGCAGCGAAGAAGGCAAAACAAAAGAAAGCCAAAAAACAGAAGAAGCAGAAGAAGCTGAAGAAGCAGAAGCAGAAGAAGAAGAAGAGGAGAGGCAAAAGGAGAGGCAATCTCCGGTCGAAGGGAAACTCTGAAGACCAAGATAACAATCTACTCAGACCCTGATCTCGTCCATTGGTTAGAAGAAACACGAATCTCTCTCTCTCTCTCTCTCTCTTGGGGACCGTCCATAATGCACGTCACGCTCGAAGGGGAGGGTCTAGGAAAGTGTGCCAGTTTGTGACATGGGAAAGGGGGCAAGGGCCAGCGTGACGTCACACTTTCAGTATCAATAAAACCTTAATATATCTGATAGGATTAGGGTTAGACGGTTTTAATTGTTCATTGACACTTTTTTATCAGAGATACTTTAAATTTTACGTCTCAATTATATTCGTTATCATTGTCGGAAGTTGAATATCTTTGTTTTTGCTGCTGAAAAACTGAACAAGAAACTCGAATATAATTAAATACGAAATCTGCGTGACGTAATTTATGGAAGACGCAATTATTATTGTTGTTGTTGTTATTATTATTATTATTATTATTATTATTATTATTATTATTATTATTATTATTATCATCATCATCATCATCATCATCATCATCATTATCATCATTATTGCTAATATTTTCATTATCATTATTATTATTATTACTATTATAATTACTATTATTAATCATTATAATTACTATTATTGCCTTATTATTACTATTATTATTATTATCATCATCATTATTATCGTCATAATTATTACCTTATTATTATTATAACTATTATTACTATTATTATTACTACTACTACTATTATTACTAAAATTATTATTTTTACTATCATTATATTATCATCATCATCATCATCATCATTATTATTTGCAGTGGAAAATCCTGGTAGCACCATCCTCATCAGGAAATTCACGATTTGAGGATCAAATGACGCTGATGTCAGTGGTTAAGAGACGTCGAACGATCCTCGTCCGTCGCCTCCTCCTCCTCCTCCTCCTCCACGCAAAGACACACGGTCACTGCGTCATCCCTTCCTAGTCCTCGGTCCTTCCACGCGTACTTCCGCTGCTGCTGCTGCTGCATAGATGTTGGCAAGGCTTTACGCGTGGTTGACAGAGCTTATCGATGCAGTGAAGCGTATCCGATGAGAAAGACTGAACTGGGGCGACTCAGTCCCTCTCTCTCTTTAGCTGTCCAGTGGACACGTGTTGTGGAAATCTCCACAATCGACTATATTTAGATTCTACTCAATGTTTGTTATCATGTGAAAAATTCCATCGCGAGTTGATTTTCTTCCTAATGAGTTGATCGTGTTTCTAGTTTTTATTATTGTTATCTGATATTAGCGAACAGTGGCGTAGCCAAGGAGGGTTCGGAGGTTAAACCCCTTTGGTTGTTCGACGAAAAAAATTTGATTGCATATTATTCATAATTATTGTATTTTTTATAATTCACTTAGTCAAGCGCAAAATAATAATTGACCACCTTTATTGCTTGTCAGAATTTTTCGAAGCTGGAAATCATGCAACCATAATCCCCCCTTTTCGGAGAAATCCTGGCTACGCCACTGTTAACGAAGAGTAATACGCCGATTATGGCGTCCTGAATATTAGCGTTTTAATTTTTCGTTGAAAACTTCTGTTTTAAGAACTTTAGACCCACAAAACTCCATTGAATCAGATTCCGTGTTATTATAAATCGTTTCTTTGGCAAATGCGCCGGGTGAGTTCCCTTATTAATTAAAAGACCTGATTTCATTCTACATCTCCACGGTCAACTAAAGTGTCTCTCAGATATTTCGGAAAATCCGAAAACATCTGAAATTCGATACCAGAGTTGAACTTATCGCCCGATTGACAGCAAATGTTTCAGTCTTTGGTTACAGAGGGACTCAGCCAGATCCAGCGCTTGAGGTAGGAGCGCTTGAGGTCGGTTGAAGAGTTAAGGCGAAGGAGGAGGAGGCTTTCTGTTCATTAGGCGGCCTTTTTCCCCGCCCTTGTCCTCTTTCCGATCCAAGAAATATAAAATTAATAATTCGCTGAAACAGAAAGAAAGAAAGAAAGAAAGAAAGACGATCGAATGAACTTTCGTTTAGTAGCGAATATACGAATGATGGAATTTCAATTGTGGCAGCGAGAACACTTTCACTTTCATTTTACTTTCCAAAAAATGTCAATAAAAACGAAAGCAATGCAGTTTCCTTTATCGATCGCCGTCAGCGCAAACTCAATGGTTTCCATATTCATGCTATTAATCTTGGTATGTGTGCTCTTCAAAAAGCCTAAAATAGGGGCGCTACATCAATTGTCCCATAGAAATTGATCAGGGTAATTGATATTGCGCCTTTGTACGTCAATAGGTCCACTGTTAATGTTATCTGCAAAAGGAACACATAGCTAAACAAAAGATGAATTCTCACTAATAATATTTCGTAACTTTCACGTGATTGATTCCCTCGGCCATGCACGTAACAATTTACACTGAAAAGCGAATAATTCTCAATGCATCTTCAGAAATTATGCTCCAGAACGTCACATATGCATTTAGACACAATTACGTTGGACCAGAGATGGTCATGGGTTGGGTTGCGTTGGGTCAGACTTTCCATATTTACGGTTGGTTGGGTTGGGTCAGAAAGTAAGTCATGGTTTCAGAAATTGCAGTGCATTGCGGTGGGTT
This sequence comes from Metaphire vulgaris, assembly GCA_018105865.1. Classification (NCBI taxonomy): domain Eukaryota; kingdom Metazoa; phylum Annelida; class Clitellata; order Crassiclitellata; family Megascolecidae; genus Metaphire; species Metaphire vulgaris. The sequence continues at coordinate 15,920,518 of CM030849.1, forward strand.
GGGTTGGTCAAGTAACCCTATTGCTGCCATGGGTTGGGTTGCAGATTTGATTGGTTGAGTTGGGTTCCAAAAAATGGACTCATGACCATCTCTGCATTGGTCTGACTTGAGAACTTACCAGGAACGCGTCAAACAGAAGAAGAGAAGAATGGCTGAAACTCCAAACAGGCAAATCCTGGCGAGTGGAGACAAGGAGGCGGAGGAGGGCAGGATCTTTACCTGCGCTAAGAACACAACGAGAGAGAGAGAAAGAGAGAGAGAGAAAGAGAGAGAAAGAGAGACAGAAAGACAAAGAGAGAGAGAGAGAGAGAGAACGCATGAAGATGGGGACTCGTCATTGGCATTCCTTTCGGCAGTCAGAGGTATTTTTACCCTAACCCTAGAAAATCGATTCCAAAAGTGGGATAGAACCCCCGTCCCCCGTTGCCCCGTTGCACCCCTAGAATAGTTTCAGCTTGACCAAAGTTCTTGACAGCAAAAACTATAGCCAATATAGAGCCTCTGTTTTGACCAGGGATATTTTTACACCCCAAACCCCCTCCCCAATTTGAGACCGACGACCCCCAACACCCTCCCCTCCCCACAATTTCAGCTATGCGCTGACCTTTTTTACTTGTCAGACTTTCTTTGGCAGGGGACCCCCAGAATTTACCGACACCCCCCCCCCCAAGTTGATAATCCTAGAGATAACCCTGGTTTTGACTCACGTGCGTCGCAGAAGTGAGAGTCGTCGGCTCCGGTCAGGTTCGAACGTTGGTTCGACTGAGCGACGGAGCGATGGAGACAGGGGAAGCAACTGCGAGCGCCGACCTCCTTCTGATAATGACTCGGAGGACAACTGACACAGTCGGTCGTCGGCTTAAGAAGCGTCGTCAGCGAATAGGAACCAGGCAAGCAGGGCTCTACAAGCAGCGTTTAATCTAGACTCCTGGACTCCGAGGGGAAACTGAAAAGCCGGGGGGAACTGACAAAAGCCGGGGGGAGTTCTGCTAGGGGCCGCTGTTAGTCCATGTAGTATTCCTAAATTTCCGGGGAATTTGAAATTTCCGGGGGAGAAAGGGCAATTTCCCCCCGGAAACGGCCTAGATTAAACACTGTCTACAAGACACCTTTTGATTAACAATTGATTAACAATTAACACGTAAACTAGTCGAGCTGAGACACTCCACGACCAAAGATGGATCTGATCATCAGTGTGAACAATTAAATGTAGACCACTTAGCAGTGGCGTAGCCAAGAGGGGGTTTGGGGTTAAACTCCATTGGCTGCCGACGAGAAAAAATCTTTTCAAGGTGCTTCCATACATTTTAAAGTTCGATACTCAGCCATTTATCGTGAGAGAGGGAGCATCTGAAATCCCAATTCCGTCCAATTAATTAATTATTAATTATCAAAGACAGTGGCGCAGCCTAGATTTCCGAAAGGGGGGTTTTGGTTTTTGGTTTTGACCATTGACCAACTTTGGAAAAGGTCATCTCCTATATTTTTCCTGATAAGCAAAAAAAGGTCGTCACCTCTTAAACCGTTGCACTTTATAGCCAAGGGGAGGGGTTTGACGCCCAAACTCGCGTCCCAAAATTTAAAATGCATAGAAACTCATTAAAAATATTTTGTTTTCGGCAGCCAAGGGAGGATTTAACCCCCAAAACCCCTTTCTTGGCTACGCCACTGATCAAAGACATAGGTCTTGTTGCATTGAATAACACATCAAAATCATCAACGTATCTTCTGTAGTTCGTTTACTGTAAGGTCTACATACTTACTGCAACTGGAGGTCATGTACAAAATGAACCCAGGTTCACAGGTGTAGACGATTTGCAGGTGAGTGAACGACCTCAGAGGCTTCATGACGTACGAGGGCAGGCAGGTCTTCGTGTTGTTTTTGGTGACGTTAACGCCGCATTGCTGGTCGAAACCCACTAATGTTCCGAAATCAACGAATGCAATGCTGAACTTTTTCAACTAGACATCCAATAGAAATGCACGAAATTAGGTCGAAATGCACGAAATAATGTAGGTCAATTTCAGATATTTTCAGATGCCGGCTTAAAACACACATTAACGTCGCCACGGGGAGGACAAATGGGAGCAACTCCCCACCTTAACCTGACCCCAGACCACCTATCAGTTTCGCGAAAATCCGGTGAGAAAGAGAAAGGTGGGGTAAGGAATCTGACACGCCGGCCCCCAAAATTCTCCTCCATTAAAACACACCTCTTTCAATTAGCATTTCCTCCATAGTCTGTCTTGCTGTTTCCTCTGACTGATCTCTGGAATGATTTGATTTGCGGATGGTGTGTACCATCGTGATTAGGTTTTATAACTGGTGCTATAAGTGCATTATTAAAATCTTTTAAAATCTTATTAAAAATTACATTAAAAATTATAATTCTGGAAATGAAGTTCGCGTGCCTTTGGACAGGTTCTGTCGAATAACGGAAATCACGGAGATCAGCGACGTCCATTATGATGCACTTTCTAGCAGCACCAGTTCTACTAATCAATGCAAAGAATCGCCCCTGACAGGTCATTCCAGGACCAGGTCATTCCAGAAAAGACCAGGTCATTCCGGGTTGTACTTACATTAGACACTATGCTCTTCAGTTGCGCCGTCATAGAACAGTTGCCATCGCAGTCGAGAGAAGACGATGTTGTCTCTGGCAGCAGTTGTACGATCACCTTGATCTCGGTCGGATACAGCTGCTGAATGGTCTGTTTAAACGTCGAAGATGATTTCGATTCGACTGAACTTCGAAAAATGAATTCTACCATTTGTCTCTCAGTGGCGTAGCCAAGGGGGGTTTGGAGGTTAAAACCCCCTTGGCTGCCGAAAAAAAAATATTTTTGATGAGTTTCTATGCATTTTAAATTTTGGGACGCGATTTTGGGGGTCAAACCCCACTTGGCTACCTGGCTATAGAATGTAACGGCTTAAGAAGCGACGACCTTTTTTGCTTGTCAGCACGTGGGAGGAAAAAAGAGAGATGATGTGACGACCTTTATCTGCTTGTAGGAAAAATAGAGAGCTGACATTTTTCCGAAGTTGGTTCATGGTTAAAACCTAAAACCAAACCCCTTCCCGAAATCCTGGCTACGCCACTGGTCTCTCTAACTGTTCTCAATCGAATCTTCTTCTAAGCAGAACATTTGGAGTGACGAATACTGCATTCGCACTTTAAACCGCAGAACCCGGTCACTCTTTGAATTTTAAATTACAAAATTTCAATGGCGATTTTTTTCCTATACTCTTCTCACTCTCAAGCGAACTTCTGCCGATCGTAAAGACTCTGTCAAAATGACGCTGTAACAGTTTCACAAAATTGATTAATATAGTACAGACCCTAATATTAGAATGAAACAGGATTTTTAAAGTGATTCGGGACAGTCTGCCCTCTATGAGAACCACTATGTTTTTTTTCTCATCCAATCTAGTGTCATATAGTACTGAGGTTATTTATTTTGAAATCATCCATACTAATGGCCAGTCATTATACTATCTTTTCGTCCAGTTCATTCCATCTGCCCACCACTCTATAGCGCTAAAATAATGTTGCTTGTATCTCCCAACATTTTCTTAAACAGTTTGACGCCGTTTCCTCGGATTGGTCATATTGTCTTGTTTTGTAAGAACCTTTCTCTTAGCATTTCCACTTTGTTTGTTAGTATTCTGTATGTCTCAGTTAAATGATAAATCCCTTCTCGTTCCCCTTTTTTCCCCCGAAGTAGCCAATCCACAGTGTTTTAGCCTTTCCTCGTGGGTTGAGGTGACTGAGGTTTTGCTGTCGGTCGGTGTCCTGTTTCCTCACCTGGTTGTCCCACGGAACGGCAGAGCAGTTGCTCGTAGAGTGAAAATGGTTTGCGTCCAAATGCTTCTTAAAAAACGTCGAGATCTGAGACGCCATTTCCTTCGTCTCTTGAGCGACGCAGCGGATCGATTTGAAGGCAAAAGGAATGGCGACGGTCACTTCGGCGGCTCTGAAGACTAACATTCCAACACAGGAGGAGATTCAGGGCAACTGTGTAACGAGGACTTAACTGCAGAGATGTCCACGGGTTGCGATAACCAGTGGCGTAGCCAAGGCGGGTTGGGGGTTAAACCCCTTGGCGGTCGAAAACAAAATATTCTTAATGAGTTTCTATGCATTTTGAATTTTGGGGCGCGATTTTGTGGGTCAAACCCTCCTTGGCTCTCTGGCTATAGAATTTAACGGTTTAGGAGGTGTGACGACCTTTTTGCTTGTAATGAAAAAATATAGAGAGAGATGACCGTTTTTTGCTTCTCAAGATTTTTCCGAAGTTGGTAGCGGTCAAAACCCAAAACCAAACCCCGTTTCCGGAATTAAAATCCTGGCTACGCCACTGGCGTTAACCCATGGGTTGGGTTGAGTTGAGGTGGATTTCTGACACCCCCAAATTGATAATCCTAGAAATAACCCCGAATGCGTACTTTTAAAAATGGACCCATGGACATCTCTGATTTATTGAGACCACGGCTAATCATAGGCGCGCAAATCTCGTGTTCTTCTTCTTCTGTAAAAGTTCAACGACCAAGAAACTGTCCGCTCTGAATGCCCAGGTGTCACATTCGCGCCTACCGTAGAGTGTCACGTGATGTTCGAAGGTGTCGTTCAGTCTTTTTCCGATGCAGAAATAGTTTCCGCTGTCGAAGACGCTGGTGTTGGTGAATATGAGTTCTCCCCTCTTCCCTCTTCTCCGCTGCTCTACGAACGACACGTTTCTCGTTCGGTCATGCCTCTCTTCCAGGAGAAATCGGAAATTGATTGGACCTCTCCATCGGAACATTCCACCTCCAGAGGGAATCCTTCAAGGGCATGAACTACAACAAAACACAGCATCTTATGACCCTCGTTAAGACTTCTTCTGCTAGGGGTGTTTACAACCGCACCCTGCCTATAGCAATCTAGCCTCTGATAATTGTGTATTAATAATAATAATAATAATAATAATTAATAATAATAATAATAATATTAATAAGAATTAAGAATTATTATTATTATTATTATTATTATTATTATTATTATTATTATTATTATTAGCGGACTGATTAATGTGGTAAATCGCTCAAACGAACTGTGTGAACATAATTATGTTCCTCATACTCTCCATATAAATTCAGGAAACCAGCAGCTGATAAAGCATTTTGAGGTGACCTTTTCACCTCAGATATTGCAAAGAAATGCCTGAAAACCTGGAATAATTTATAACTAGATCTGAAACCTGCTTGCGTGTGCATCTAATCTAATCTTAAACTTCTGTAGCGCCACTTATTATGCAGGGAAGCGTCAGCCGATGGCACACCAAATCAGAATAATTAAAGAGATACAGGTCGAATCCAGTGCATCAGGCAGCGCGCGTGTGTGTGTGCGCTTGCCGTATCGCTGCGTGTGAGTTTTGTTGCCGACGACGACCCTCTGAACGCTCGCTTCCTTCGGCGGAAACGAAATCCGAAGGTCTTCGACTCGAAGGACGAGCAGCTTGGCAGCGGCCGTGGTCAGTTGCAGCAGAAACTCTTTCGTCTTCATCGGCGACCATCCAGACGCATCCGCCGATAGTTCGTCGTCGGTCTTGTTGGTCAGGTCCTCGAACGACCGATCCACGTCCGCGGTCATCTTCTTCAGCTGTCGGATCTTTTTCTCGCGCAACTCCACGTCGGTTGGCTCTCCTAGTATGTCGAAAACTAATCTCTTGATTTTCCTTTGAATCGAAGCCAGATTGGCGTCAGAGCATCGCAATCCGAGCGACCACATCAGCGCCAAAGAGAGATACGCAATCGTCAAACAGCTTCTCTTCTGCATCGTCTACCAAAACAACAACAACCCCAACCCCCCTCTCACGTTAACTCGCCAACTGAACCGCCCTCCAAGAGAAAAACCCTAATGAGCGGAGCATAATCAGGATTTCAATAAGCCCCTCGATAAATAAAATCCTCGCTAATTTCTCTAGGAAGGCTGCATGCTAAGTCTTTTCGATTCGATTAATAATTAATAGTTCTAAATAGTTTATCCTATCGCCCTTCTATCGATTATTGCAAATACTCATCGGTTCTATCGACAGCAGGCGTGTATCACTTGTAGCCTAACTCAGGCATTCTAGAACAGATTCCCAGAATAGGCGTTAAAATAATTGTCGGCTTTTGTTCACGTAGTTTATTTCTCTAGAATCCAGTTTCTTTTCTCGTAGACAATGGGGACGTTACGCAGTCGATGATTATCCTTCGTTATTCAGTTGAGACGTCATTCGCTGTCTTCAGTCGAATATTGTTTTCTCTCAAAGAAAAATGCCACAATTGAATCGATTGCGTTTAAAACAGATTTCGTCTTATTATCAATTTATGGGTTCTTTTCAGACTCAATGACTTTACACTGTTTATTTGGCATAGCACGTTAATTGTGGTTGTGGACTAAAGGCCTATAGGTATATTATGACAAATATTTCAGAGATTTGCGATACGAGGGAAACATATTGTGCGTCTCTTCTTGAGAATATAGGAAATGCTTCTAAAAAGAAGTGAATTAGAAGTCTACGGAGAATATTCACAAGCATCGTAATGTATACGAGCGTTTTTATTAACAGAAATTTTGCATTTGTTGTTGCGATGCCTTATTTTACCCGTTCGCATTCGATCTCTGCGCTGACATTTCCAGAAACAAGGCTTCATTTAACTCCTCATACGATTGAAGCAACTACTATGTCATGCAAGATCTAAATGCAGATCACTAATGCATTTGTTCAATTTATATAGCGCATATTCTCTGCACAAGCATGTCCACCATCGCCTATTTAGATTCTACTCATTGTTTGTTGTCATAAAGTGAAAAATTCCATCGCGAGTTGATTTTCATCCTTATGAGATGATCGTGTTTCGAGTTGCTATTAATAGTTCTGGAAGAGGTCGTTTGAATTGCAACGGGTGGAGGGGGTGTGTGTGTGTGTGTGTGTGTGTCTGTAATGAACAGCATAAAGATCATGTCTCAGTGATCATGTCATTGTGAAATTTGAGCTGGAGGGGGTGAGGACTGAAATTCAATGAATGACAGAAACTGCATGTACCCGATATGCGATTTTTGGGAGGGTTGCAAAGTTAGCTGGGGTTCAACCCCCCTCCTAAACCACCTCTGGCAACTCCAACACTGGATCACGAGGAAATAATTCTTAGTACTCAGTAGGCTAAAGCAAAGTCAAAGGAAAGCCTTTGACGATACTTACACATACGTTCAGTTGTCTTCTTCGTGCATTAGGTGCTGCCACTGATGCTTTTTAAATTACTAAACTCTCTCTCTCGAGCAATTTCTGCCTCGGAACGAAAATTAAAATTTATTTGCCAGCAAAATTTTATATAATACATTTATGTGTTTCACAGGCATTCATAGCAACAGCGGTGTTTCTGTCTCTCGTGCGAACCTCGTCCTACCGGTGCGACCAGAGATGACCATGGTTTGGGTTAACCCATAGGTTTAGTTGGGTTGGATTGGGATGGGTCAGACTTTCCATATTTGTGGTGTGGTGAGTTGGGTCAGAAAATAAGTCATGGTTTAAGAAATTTGCAATCTATTGCGGTAGGTTGGATTGGGTTGGGTGAAGTAATCCTATGACCTGCATGGGTTGGGTTGGATTGAATTGGAGATTTGATGGGTTGAATATTGGGTTCTAAAAAATGGACCCATGGCCATCTCTGGGTGTGACGTTCGAGCATTTGAGGCGGCGGCGGCGTCTATTGATGGGTGGGTGGTGGTGGTGGGGGTCATATCTTCAGCCCTGACGGTGATTTCCACAAATCAGTGCTCTTTGTTTTCGGTTGTGGTGCATTGGGGTTTAGAAGAGTCGGATGTTTAGGAACGGGTTTCTTCTTGGGAATATAAATGTCGGACGGCTTTGAGACCATGAACTGCGGAACGTTCAACGGAGTCGCTGGCTTCTGGGCTCCAGCAGCATCAGCAGCAGCTGTACTCGCCCACTCCGCGTTCTTCTCCTTCAACAGCAACAGCTGCACATTGGATCTCTCCCGTCTCGGCTTCTTCTTCTTCTGCAGCTGTGTTTGGGATTGATCCAATCCCTGCTCTTGTGATTTCTGCTGTAGCTGTGTTTGGGATTTATCCAGCTGCTGCTGCTGTAACTGCGGCTGTTGCGGCTGCTGAGGCTGCTGCGGTTGCTGCGGCTGCTGAGGCTGCTGCGGTTGCTGCGGCTGCTGCGGCTGCGGCTGCTGCGGCTGCTGCGGCTGCTGCGGCTGCTGCGGCTGCTGAGGCTGCTGAACTTGTGGCTGCAGCAATTTCTGTTCTTCTTTTTGAGCATCCTTTTTCTTCTTGTTCTTCTTCTTATCCTCGTAAAGAAGAACTGAATTTGCGCTGAAGAATAAAAGAAAGTCACACGAGATTATTTTTCGGTATCATGACAAGTGTTTTTCATAAGAACAGCCAATGGAGAATTAAAGTTATTAAACGATTAAAGTAAAACCTTTGAGTGTGATATATAATGGAACAAGTGAAGAATGTCTGACATTTAATTTTTTCTGCATTCTTAAACTCCTCCGTTCTGACACTTGAGAACTTACCCCAAGTGCGATGTAAGAAGTGAAACAAGAATGACGGTGACCATTAGGATGAAAGACTTGACGACGGCCACCACCACTGCGTTCACTGATCTCCTCTGATCCGCTTCGAATATAAACGAGAAAACATAACTTAATGTCATCGCATCAGTAATAAAATCAAAATCATTCTATTTAGCATCAGAAAACGGAAAAATTCTCACAGGACAGGTCTGATGAAACCCACTCAGAGACTACGGTAGTAAGCTTACATTACGAAATACACGATTATTCGATTAACATTCGAAATAAAAGTTAGGGCAAAGACGGCATAATTGAAGCAAAAACTAAGATATGTTGGTGGTAACCATGGAGTTATGATTCTAAAAATGGAAACGCAGAAGGGCGCATTACTATACCCTGACAAGCAAAAAAGGTCGTCGTCACTGAATTTGAATTTGCCGCCCCTTCTGCATTTTGCCGCCCCCTTCGCCTTCGCCAAAAACTCCTCAACAACCCTACAAACACAAAAAAGGTCGCTTCCAAAATTTGCCGCCCTCATCATGTGTGCCGCCCCCATGGCTAGAGAAGCATAGTAGCCATTGGGACGCTAAGCCTCTGATAATTATAGCAGCAGTGTTTCGATGACTCACGGGGTTCGCAGACGTAGGCGTCGTCTGAACCGGTTACATTTGGATGGGCGACGATGCGCTTGGGACAGGGAAAGCAGTTACGAGCGCCGACATCCGTCTGAAAGTGGAGCACAGGACATTGAATGCAGCTGGTCTTCGGCTTAACAAGTGTCGTCGTAGAATAGGAACCAGGTAGGCACGGCTCTGCAAAAACATCCTCTCTCTCTCTCACATGACACGTTACAGTAATAATTATCACCGTTTTTAGGACTGCTGTGTATTATACTTGTTGAAGGGGACCATCAGTTGACATTAATGCAAAAGCAAATCAACAAAGGCAATTGGAAGACGAAGAGAGCTTAAATGTTAATCCTATTCCTTTTACGTGGCTGTGTATTTCTACGTTAGCGACCATTGATTTCCACTTTGTTTGATCTTGACATCCTCTTATTAATTCGATGTTCTTCTTTACTCCCCCAATTCCTTCTCGTAGGCAGTCTACGTGGGTGTCTACATCTGTCTTCCTCTTGCTCTTCCTCCCTCCGTCTAATTACTGTAATAGATGAATAATTAAAGGTCATCATACTTACTGCAACTGGAGGTCATGTAAAGGATGAACCCTGGTTCACAGGTGTAGACGATTTGGAGCAGACTGAATGACCTCAGAGGTTTCATGACGTAAGATGGAATGCATCCCTTGCTCCCGATGCCTCCCCCACACCCACTGTCCACGCCCAGCAACGTACCGATCTCAACAAAAGCAATGGCGAACTGGGTCATCTACACATCCAATAGAAATGCCGTAAAATAGGTCAGTTCCGGAAACGGAGCTATTCGAAGTTTCGAACGCAAACTGGAAATACTGTAGGAGAGAAATGAGCAGTGGCGGCTCCACCGGGGGGCCAGGGAGGCCGTGCCCCCCTATTGATTGCCTGCCCCCAGTGGCCCCCTCCAGTTGGGACCCTATACTTAATGCTACATACATTAAACAACAAATGGTTGGCCCCCCATGATTAGAAGTCCCCCCAACGGCCCCCCACTTGCCAAATCCTAGAGCCGCCACTGGAAAAGAGAAACGGTTGCACTTACGTCCGACAGAATGTTCTTCAGCTGCGCAATCAGAGCGCATTCGTTGTTGCAGTCGAGAGAAGACGTCGTAACTTCTGGCAGCAGTTGGACGATTACAGAAATCTCCGCCTGATATGCATTCTTGGAGTCCTGTTCGAACATCCAAGATAAACAGGGTGCTCTTCCACTGCCTTTGGCTCCAGTGGCCGAGCCAGGTTTATCCGAAGGACAGTTACGACCAACCATTACCGACTTCGAAAAAAAAATTCTGACAAGCAAAAAAGGGCTGGCAGTGTGAGTTATAATATAACTATAATAGCTAAGTGAGTGAGCGGACAGACCCTGTGCAACTATATTCCTTTCTGCTTCTTTTTCCTCTTTTCCTATCTTAAACCCGATTTTGGCCCTCCTCCGCCCACAGAATAATAATACGCAATAACAAAATTTTTAGTCGGCCAGCCAAGGGGGTTTAACCCCAACACCCCTGGTTACGCCACTGTCTTGCTCTCAATCGAAAGTCTTTTTATTACGCCTGCCTCAGTTTCTACTGGCAGTCTCAGCGTGTTGTTGTTGTTGTTGTTGTTGTTGTTGTTGTTGTTGTTCTGTGCTCACCTGGTTGTACCATGGGACGGCGGTGCAAGAGGCGGCGGAGTCGAAATACGAAGGGTCGATGCGTTTTTCCAGAACATTCGTCATATAAACCGCGATTTCCTTCAACTGCTGTTTGTTGCAGTGAATCGATTTGAAGACGAAGGGAATTCCAACGGTCAATTCCGCCGCTCTGAAAACTGAGAATAGCAGGTCGTTCAATTCACACTCCGTTACGATGACTCTATTAATGGAGAATTAAGGTCAGAGACCACAATAATTCCAACTCTGTCTCTTTCGAGGCTTAGACTCGCTCTATAGATTCAATCATTCAATTGGCCCCTCTCCCCCGCCCCAGTGTTTTATTCAGGCCTATTAGAGGAAGATTCCCCCAACCACAAAAATCCCCCTCCAAAAAAAATCCCAGCACTGACACATATTTTTGCATTGAACTGTGTCTCTTCCCTCCAGCCAAGTCAATTCCCTCCCCGAAGGCCTGGAGTCTGGATAAAGCGCTGTCTCGCTCTAAACGAGACTGAAATTTGGCCGTCATTGATGACACCTTGGATGAACCGGTCGCTGGCAATTATCCCTGCAGCCATTGGCCAACTGCGACGAATGAGACGAATGGTTGTTGTTTGCCAATGTCAACGCCAATGTATAGCAATTGCAGGTATTAGTAGCTGTCCACAAATTCTAAGTTGTTGGCTTAAAGATTAATATAAAAAAGATCTTCTGTATGGTGATTACCAAGAGCAGAGTAACACCCACATGCAGTAAGTAGTAAGTAAGTGGCTCTTGAACACTCTAAATCGTGGCTACGAGAAGGAATTGACGGGAGTAAAGAATAACATCGAATTAATAAGAGGATGTCAAGATCGAACAAAGTGGAAATCCATGGTCGCTAACGATGTAGAAATACACAGAACCTAACGAAGAAGATAGTTTCTTGAATGTCTTACTCAAGTTCCTCTTTTAAAGAAAACTGCCTGTAATATGTCTGTCACCTGAAAGGTAATTCTTGTCTTGCTTACCGTACAGTGTCACGTGATGTTCAAACGTGTTGTTCTGTCTTTCACCGATGCAGAAGTAATTTCCGCTGTCGTATGCGTTGATGTTAGAGAATATCAGTTCTCCGACGTCTCCGACCGTCAATCGTTTGGCGACAGAGATGTTCTCTTCCTTGCGCAACCCTATCTTCCACGAGAAGTCGGGGAGAGACTGGTTTCCATTTGGGGAACATTCCACCTCAAAAGAGCTTCCCTCTGGCGCGTGGACTGCAACACAACGAATGATTCGAATGACTGAAACCAAGATTAACCCGTAAAACACCGGAGCCGAATACATTCCGTTGCATTGCATTTAGTTACAAAGTGTCTGCTATTTACAGGGTTAAATGTTTCTATTTAACAAGCAGTGGCGGCTCCAGGATTTGGCAAGTGGGAAGGAGGGGCCGTTAGGGTGTCAAATTCTAAGGATGGGGCCAACCATTTGTTGATAGGTATGTAATAGTATGTATAGGGACCCAACAAGGGGGCAACCGGGGCAGGCATTCAATGAGGGCCCGGCCCCCCATGAGGAGCCGCCACTGTATTTAAGCAGCAGAACATAAGCCCCAATCCAAGCCTATAGTGTCAAAGGGCATAACGTAACGACCTCAGGCTATACTATAAGAAATACCTCATGACTTCTAGAAGTTCTCCCCCCACCGAACCAACGGTGAAATTTATGCAGCGCACATTCCAATATTAGATTTTTGGTAATTTCAAAAACTCGGTCTCCATTCATTCAGTCGCTTCACTCGACCAAATCTCAATTTAAATCCATTCTGATTTCCTCCATTAACTATTCTTGTCGTGAGATTCGTCGAAAACTGGTGAGTAGTTGGGGGAGGGGTGGTATTATGTCGAGGAAAGCACTTCAGACAGCAGACTTAGTGCATTTGAAGAATGCATCAAGTCCAAATGTCTTGACGACTTTTTTGCGCTCGTCAAGACATTTGGACCGGAAAATGTGGAAGAGCCCCCCTCATTCTGGAATCCTGGCTACGCCGCTAGGTTGGCCCCTCTATTTGTGTGTGTGTGTGTGTGTGCGCATGTCACTTGCCATATCTCTGCGTGCGTGTCGTTTCGTTAACGAATTGTTCAATGCTCATTTCCTTCGTCGTAGACGCAATCTGAAAGTGATCGGCTCTAAGGAGGAGCAGTTTCCCCGCGGCGGCCATCAGCTGCCCTTCGAACTCCCTCGATCGCCCGGTGAACGCGGCGTCCTGATAACCTCCGCCTTCTCCCTCGGACTTTTCGTCCTTCTTCTTCAGTTCGTCGAACGAATGCGCAATGTCGGCGTTCATCTTCTGCAGATCGCCGACGATTGTTCTGTGCTGATCGGTGTTTTCGACGTGTTTATGAACTGCGAAATAAAATCCTTGATTTTATCTTGAACGGATCCCGTGGAGGCGGCAACACCTCGAAATCCGAACGAAGAGAACAAGAACAAGAACAACAACGCCAGAGCAAGACAGACCTTCGTCAAACAGCTCCACCTCTGCATCGTCTGCGAAAACAAACACCCTCTCTCAGCTAAACTCCCTCCAACTGAACCGCCCTAACAGAAAAAAGGCCTCGTGAAATTCTGCTGCGGGCCTGAACATCGATAAAACAGGGTTTCAATAAGCCCTTCGAGAAATAAAAATCTCTTCAATTTCTCAAGAAAGGTTTCCTACTTAGGTTAGAAAGATCGTCTTTAGGCTTCAACTAATAATACAACTACATACGTCTGTCCTATCGCCCTTCTATCGCTGATCGCAAGAACTCATCGGTTCTATCGACAGCAGGCGTGTATCACTTGTAGCCTAACTCAGGCATTCTAGAACAGATTCCCAGAATAGGCGTTAAAATCATTGTCCGCTTTTGTTCACGTAGTTTATTTCTCTAGAATCCAGTTTCTTTTCTCGTAGACAATGGGGACGTTACGCAGTCGAAGATTATCCTTCGTTATTCAATTGAGACGTCATTCGCTGTCTTCAGTCGAATATTGTTTTCTCTCAAAGGAAAATGCCACAATTGAATCGATTGCGTTTAAAACAGATTTCGTCTTATTATTATTAAGACTTTCTAGTTTCTTTTCATAAGCAATGATTTTGCACAAATTATTTAGTGTTAGGGCTAGGGTGTAGGCCTAATTGTGAATGTCCCAATTGTTCCAATACAAGGCATGTCCCAATACTGGACATCTTCCCCTACAATTTTATTTAGCATCAAAGGATGTAATTGTGAATGTGGATTCTAGTCCAGTGGTTCTCAAACTTCTTTGCCTCGCGGACCACTTTTGAAGATCAAAAATTTCTCGCGGACCACATGAAAATTGAGCAAAATCATAACAAGCCAAAAAACTTATTGCAAATTACTAAAATTCTTGATAAACAAAAAATATCTAATTTTTATTAACATTTTTTCTCAACTTGCCGCGGACCACTAGACCCCCTCTCGCGGACCACTTTTGGTCCGCGGACCACGGGTTGAGAACCGCTGCTCTAGTCTCTACGGCTATGGGCCTATTATGAACAATACTTTAATTAAACATTTGTGAATCGAGGAAGTGAGATCTAATTTAAACCGGTTTTTGCTTTAACTTGTTCATTTAAGCGTATGTTCTACGCCACAAGAGCAAGTAATGAAGCTCACACCTAATAATATTAACGATAAAATTCGCCGCCACTCCACAAAGTTTCGAAAAAATTAATTAAAACTATTCTTTTCAAGAAATCTTATGGCGAAATCCTTTCTATAGGCCCTATGCCTGCATTCTACCCACTAAAAATCTTGTTATCTTCTTCCATAATAATACTTTGCTGCGACTGCCTACCTGGATCTACAACCTTGACCACAACGGACTATACGGACCGTGGATTTCACCCAGGGATTGAGCGCTCGTGAATAAGCTAGTGCACTGCGACAAGCTTTAGGAAGCGCTATATAAATTTTGTCTTACTTACTTATTTAATTAATATTAACTTTAAAATTGCTGGATTAATATTTATGAGCTTCACTTTAGCTTTTTTCACTTTAGCTATTTCAAGAAAGATTAAGCGCATAAGAATAAGCAGCTACTGCTGTGCTGCTTTCCGGGGCGCTGTAGAAGTTTACGAGATTTTACTTACTTACTTACTTACTTTGGTTGATCGACAAAAACACCGCTGCGTTACCATGGCGATCACCATGACAGCCAATCAGCGAACAGCAATTGCATAGAGCTATGTATCGAACGTCTAGTGAAGCTCTACGGCAGCCATATTGAATAGTTCGACGTAGCTTAACATCCCCTAAGAAAAATCGTTTTGCGGAAGAGAACTGAGTCAGAACTCGTAATTTCCCAACAGAATCTGACCAGGAAGTTCAGCTCTCACCGTTATTGACAAGAAGAAACGGAAAGTCGATTTCTTTTCCGTCGAAATGTGAATTCCTTCGATGGCGATCGACAGAAATCGACGTTCGTGTACCGACGCCGAGGTGCAAGTGGACCTGGGCCCCACGGCGGCCGTCCAGCCTCCGCCGCCGTCGCCGCCGCCGCCGTCGCCGGCCCAGAGGGGCGCTCGGTCGATGGCCAGTCGCTGGCTGTTACCGTTGAGCGTCGGGATGATGATGGTCGCCGTTGGAGTTCGGTCTTCGACGGGGTTCTGGGAGGGATTCGCCTTCCAGTTGGCCAGACAGTACCTGGAGGGACTGGGACGACTAGGAGGAGGAGGAGGAGGAGGCGGCGGACACCCGGCCCCTGGACCAGGAGCCCGGGGAGAAGGAGGGGGCCAGAGCTTCTATTTTCCCTTGGAAGACCTCGGGGCAGATGGAAAAGTGTTGTTCAGAAAGCACGATGTCAATGCTGATGGAGTCCTGTCGATGGAAGAATTCGCTCCACTCTCAAGACGACTTCTGTCGTTCAATGTAATTATTATTTTATTATTATTATTATTATTATTATTATTATTATTATTCTAACGAGACTCAAATTGCCTCCATATAAATGCATTCGAGTGGTGCTTTCGGTAGACGTTCTCTGAGGGAATTCCCCAAAAGAACTTAAGTTCTAAAGAGATTGAAATTGTCTGATATTCTTTGCCTTTGTCTGGGCAGTTCGACCCTCCAAAATTCTGGGTACAACAGCTTTATTAGTATTATTATTTTATTAAATGACAATTTATATAGCGCTATATGCCTGATGAAGGCCATAGTCAAGAGCGCTTTACAAAGACATTTCTGTAGCGCCTTTGCACTGTTCCTTATGAGTGATAGTGTATGAAACTGTCAGTCTGCTGGTCAAATGCAAAAGATCTGACATTGGCCGGTTGTGGTTCGAAAGATACTCAGTTGATGTAATGTAAGACTTGCAGAGGTACTTTTGTTATTCTTGATGTGAAGTTGATAAAGTTCTGCACAGAGTTTGAGTTACAAGATTAATGCATTTCAACTGTAGATTGTCGCTATGTACTTTTTTCCTTTGTTCGAAGGAAAATTTTAAATTTTATTGCTGAAGTTATTTGCTATCTTTTAGCTTTGTGTTTTAAGACTTTTCAGGCACAGCTGTATTACAACTGTGGTTTTATGTGTAAATGTGTGTATAAATAATGTATTTATGTAATATGTAATATAATGTAAATAATACATTTATGTATAAATAATACAGGACACAATCAAGTATGAGAGAAATCTAACTGCTGATGAAGAAATAACAACAGTAGAAGTGAAGTTTCAGCCTCTCAAGATAGAAACCATGTCTAAAGATTCCACTGCCAAGGTTCGTTGATTGTTTTTTAAAATCATAAATCATGCGCACAGCTTTTTGTTTTGGTACTACCAGTACTTTTTGCTGCTTCTGATGGTGTCTTGGCATCAAGTACACAGTACTTGCTACCTTCACAGTGCCTCAGACCTTCGTAGACAGTGTTTGCAATCATTTTCTGCAGAAGCCTGGTATTTGTGTATTGTTTTGAAATAATTTGTACAAATTCACATGTGCTCTCTTCTGCCTCAAAAACAACTAACGATGTTTACAGTACAATTAATTTTGTGAATTATTCTCACATTTATGTTTTTATTGAAATTTTGAATTCAAGAAGAATTTTGAAGTAGTTATGGGGGGTTTACAGAGTAATTATAGTGGGTTTTATGTTGGCCAACACCTCCTAAACCACTTTAAATCATGTTATTATATGACTACAAGTAAACTGTGATCATTTAGTGAGTAATGATTCTCTTGTTAACTGGATTAAAATATAATTTCTTTTATTATTATTTGATATTATATTGGCTATATTTGCATTTTAGTCAAGTGGCGCTGATTCACTTCACGGCCTAAAGCAGTGGAAGACTCCGACAAAACTCTGGGAGAATTTTGGAGTTCGTGACTTTCTGCCGTTTATCCCGCAGGAATCTGCCGCTGTGGGTCATGTCTACTGGGTTGTCGAGGGCGGCACAGAGCGGGGACCGAGCCTTTCGAGCGACCGTTACATGCCCCCACCTCTGGACCTCGAAGCAGAGATCCTGGTCCACCGTTTGCTCTCCCTATTTCACCCTCTGCCTTTTGTTCACATGAGATTTTCTCCAAAGGGTTCGACCGCTGTCGTTCGAGCTCAGAACGACGTCTTTCTCGATATTGCTTTCAGGTTTAAGAAAACTTTTCTGTTTACTTCTAATGACCATTTTGTTTCGATTGGGAAAAAAGAAATTGTTACGAATTCACAGCAAAAATGCCAGAAACTGAACTGGAACACAGGACTCTGCTTATGCAAAATTCTTCAGACTATAATATTAATATTTACGTTATTACTGAAAACGTTCAACTATTTTCTTTCTAATTACGTGTATTCCATTGGATTTGGTGCGCCATCGGCTGAGGCCATACTGGCCCAGGCATTATTATAGTGGCGCCATAGAAGTTTATTTATTGATTGATTGATATATTTAATGTTATCTTGATCTTTTCAGTAATATTTGACTTTAGTAACCATAAAGAAGTAAGTAGGAAAGTAACTATGTTTGAGCGTTCTGTTTTTCTACTTTTCATTCAGGATCCACGCTGAGTTTCAGCTCAACCTGCCTCCGTACTTTCCATTTTGGTTTACTCCAGCACAGTTCAAAGGTCACATAACGATCGCCAGAGATTCGAGTCACCTTGTCAGTTTCCAAATGTTCGTTCCGACCGACAAGAGACTCAATGTCGGTTCGTTTCTTACTTACTTACTTCTCTTGGGCATTTCTTGTTGTATTTAGGGGTTAACCCTAAACAGCCAGAACCGAGTGTGCTCGGTTACATTGCATTTAGTTACAAAGTATACAGTGGTTCAAGAGTTAAATGCTATTATTTCGGTGTTGCATCTGTCTGTAATGAGTGCTGTTGTCTGTTGCTCTGCCTAAGACAACGACTGACAGTGTGTGCTCTGTGTTGTCCCGTTGTCGTTGTCAAGCTGTTTTTTTCATCGGAATAGCGGTGATTTATGATGCTCATTATAATCCACTTCTTTATCTGATGAGACTCTTGTCTCTCTTTGAGCGCATAGTCATTGAGAATTCTCTGAGCGTACATTGGTCAATTGAGAATTCTCAGCCAAAGGACTTCACTCGTGAATTGTCTGTCCATCTCCATTTCAAAATGATTTAGATCGTCTTCACTTTGACAAATGTCTCTCTATTGCTGTCTTTGTTGAAAAACACTCAACTGCCCCCTGTTAAGTGCTCTTCACTTTGGCCTTTGCCATGCCTATTGCACTATATAAATTGCCAAATAATATTAATAATAATAATAATAATAATTCAATTCAAGTCCAATTCTTAGAAGTGTCTCTTAAATCATTTGACTGATTATCGATTTGTGTTTTTAGCAGATGAAAATATCTCGGTGTAAGCGTTTGTCTTGAGCTGTGATGTTTCTCCGTAGACATGGAATGGTTGAATGGAAACTCAGACAATGGAAACATGGAAGTGGATATTGGATTCATGCCTCAGATGGAGCTGTCTTCCACCGCGGAATCACTTCCAGCTGTTACAGGTGAAGAAGATCTGAGGGAGAAATACATCGCTCCCAATGCGTCCAATCAACGGGAGATTGTCTGGAATGAAGAGATCTCTATGGAGGAAGCGGAGCGACTGCTCGAGCAGGAAATGTATCCGTTCAAGAAGGTCAGTCTGGAGTTGTGCCCTCTCGTCCTGTGCTATTTGAAAGTCAGCTGTGACTGGAGGGCGGTGAAAAAGACTGGAAACTTTGTTTTATCTCTGCCCAATTTTCGATGATGTTGATTTTGGTGTCAGGTGTTGAAGATCTGAAAATAGTTTCACAACAAAAGTCTCGATTTCCAGAATGTGAAAATCTGTTATGATTTAGGTTTGATGATGCGATTTTAAAATCTTTTCTTTTGCTGATTTATTCTGGTAAATAAATTTTGTGGAGTGAGAAAAGTTTTGAGATTGGGTTTTGAAAAAGATAAGAATTTTGATATCGGGTGTTTTCTATTGAATCAGAACAAGAGCTTTGAGGTTTAATGACTCTTTGTTATTTTAGTTATTTAATACTAATTTTATTTTTCAAGGTAACTTATTACAATTTCACCGATGGACTGAGCGAAGCGGCCCGCCTTGACCGTCCGATCCACGCGATCGCTCTTTGGGGTTGCCTTGACGACCAGTCCTGCTGAGGTTCAGCGCGGACTTTCCGAGAGACGACTCTCGAAAGTCCGCGCATAATTTCAATGCTCAACGAGAACTTTGTCAACTGCTGGTATCTCCTGGCCGACCTTAAGGTCTGAAGCAACTTCGATCAAGATTTGAGATTTTAGGAAATATGTCCTGAAAATTACTCATTTAGATGAAACAGATTTGCCTGTTGATTGCTTTTAGACAACATTTACATATTCAGCTTTGAATTTTGAATAAATTGAAACTTAAGCATTAATGTTTGCATAGAATTGTCAGCAAAATTGACTAGATTGCTGTTGATTGTTATGGAAGTTAATGTTGGGGTTTGAATGTATTTTCCTTCGTCCGATTTTAGTTCTTGGCGAGCGATGAAACGCGACCGGAGCTGGCAGAAGTGGCAAAGCACCACCTGGAAAGCTACCACTTTCCAGCGATGATGATGGTTGTTCTTCCGAACGGAACGATCGTCCAGAGCGTCAATTCCAACGAGTTCATGGAATCATCCAGAGAGGAAGCGTCAATTCTAGACAACCTCAGGTCCTAAAGAACGTCACACTTTCTCTGATGTGCTTCAAACTGTATCATCAATTCCAGACGATCATCATCATCATCATCATCATCATCATCGTGTGTTGTGTTTGTGAAATGCAAACGATCGCTTCTAAACATTATTAAACTCTCACAAAGTTTGTTGAATTCTGTTTGTTGATTGTTTTCACTTTCACTGAATTTACTCATTACTCATTCTTGTACCTGGGTGGCTACTTCTGTCTACTCTCTTACTTACTTAAATGTAGTTTTCATTTTTACTTAATATATTTACTATGTTACTGGAGCAGCTGGTGTGTCTCTGGAGAGCTGGTGTATGGGTCGTAGTTTCTGAGTTTTTGCCCTTTTGCTTGAATTTTGATGCGACTGAAAGAGCGTTAAATGTCTTACTTTCAGTTTGAAGCATTTCTTGGTTTTGTCCGATCTACTTTTCTTTCTATGATTAGCTGACTGTTGTTGTTGTTGTTTGTTGTAGAGCGGTCGATTCAACGGAAGTGGCCTATTTGCGTTTCCTCACGGAAGGACTGGAGAAGGTGGAAGCCCTGAAGAGGAGGACTGGAGAAGAATAGTGGCTTCTCATCCATAACATCTCGTGTTGTATCTTGTTGTTTATTTGATGAAATAGAATTCCAGAATTTTTAATACTTTTCTGTATAACTGATTAAGGGTAATTATGTGTTTGCGCTTTTTTTCAGTTGATTCAATGTTATTGTTCTCACTGTCTGAATGATTTTGTGATATCAGTTGTTGCGATGCTGCCGTTATCGATTTTATAATATCACTGATCAGCAATTATTCCAAAATAGACTTCTTAGGAAATTCATTTTTCCATTTCTTGGAGTTAAATGTTAATATTAAAAGGAGTTAAATGTTTGTTGTGATCGAAAGTCTTTTGTCCGTTTTTTTGAATGTTCCAAAATAAATTGCAGTTTGCAGTTTTTGGTGCAAGATGTCGTCGGACAAGAGACTTCGACCGCTCAACGAACATTTCTCGGGGAAACTCCTTTGGAGATATTTACTTTTGAAATAATGCATAATCGAGTGGAAATCCTTTTCTGATCATAATCATGTGGTTGTTTTCAAGATTTTTAGATTTAATTCTGTGGTTATTGACACGGCTGCAGTCGATCTGTTAATTCCATCCGATCAGTCGTCATTTTGTGTTCTGTGGTGTTTCTGAAATGCAATAAAGTGCTTCTCAACATTTTCACACTCTCAGTTTGTTGAATTCTGTTTGTTGATTGTTTCACTTTCACCAAATTTACTCTTGATTGCAAACTGCTTGCACTTCTTTTTCTGTTACCGGATTTTATGGCATTTGTTTACCCTCTGCCACTATTACAGCAGAGAATGAAGATTGATGGTTCCATCGAAGGGCTTACTGTTTTTTTTTTATGAAAACTGCCATTTGATTAAAATGTCGCCTGGCGAATGATTCAGACAACACCATTTACTGTATACAGTATGCGGTTATTCCTATCGATATACACTGTAGCTATTAGACAATTGTAATAATTATGCACTTCTATAGCGCCATTTCTAATACTCAAGGGTATCAATCGATGGTAAACTTATATTGACCCTAAGAAGACTCTTTCAGAAGCATGTCACGTGTTCTAGTTGTTTCCGTTAACATATACTGTATTTCGCATTGAGCTTCATTTGTATCTATTGCCCTAATTTTATCAATATTCATGCAAAGATTGCGTTCCTGGGTTACTTTTTCTAGTCGTCTACTAGTTTCTGTAGCTTTTCTGAATACTCGGCCAGAAGACTAATGTCAACTGCATATCTTAAGTTAATAATTCTCTTCCTGGATAATGTGATTCCTCCGTGAAATCCTTCCAGAATTTCTCGCATAACCATTTCAGTCATTATATTGAACAAATACCGGTATATAGACAAGCGCTACATCATGAATACTAATGAGACTGTAGGACCCAAAGAAAAGTAATTAGTAATCCATGTTGGTTTCAAGTTTCTATCTTTCATTTGAAATCTGGAAAGAGAAGGTGAAAGATTCCGCAATTCGACTGCAATTTAAGTGGAAAACGAATCAAAAGCAGAAATACAGACCTTCAGTGACGTACGAATTTCAGGTATTTGAAATAATTATATATTTTTCAATTGACCTTCGGGAGCAGAGGCGTAGCAGCATAGGCAAATTTTATTAAAGGCTAGGGTAGGCTTAAGTCTACCCAACTAATCCCACCAAAACAAAAAAAATTGTTTTTCCATCAACACCAGGTCTGTCGCGTGCTGGATGGCTCCCTCAGACGCCCATGCTAGCCTACCCAAATATTAAACTATAAGTCCGCCTATGCGTAGCAGCCATATGGACAACGTGGCCAAATGCCAAGGGCCCCCAACCTGCAAAGGGCCCTCGACCCGAGCCAGAATTTTTTTCACAAAGTTGTAAAGTTGTCAGATCGAAAGACCGACAAGCAAAAAAAGGTCGTCAACATTTTCACAAACTTGTCAGATCGTCTCTGGAAAGGACTTCCTGGCCCCCGAGCATATTGCTGCCCGTTTTTGACCTGGAAAAGGGTTTCCATCCTCCGATTGCATATGGAGATGGGGACACTGGATATAACGCCACTGTTCTTATCTATAGGGAGTATAAGTCGTCCGTAAAGAGGATCTGGCTAAAAGGTGTGACCTGGAAAAGACCGTTTCCATCCTCCAAGGTTTCCATCATATATTGACTATTCTAGTAAGGTTTGATTCAATGGAGATGGGGACACAAGAAAATGTGGATATAATTCGTTTCATCACTCTTATGAATTTTTGCTTATCTATAGCCTACTGTTGGCATAGTCTCTAGGGGTCGTCCATAAATGACGAAACGCCCTTTTGTCACTTTTTTTCACCCCCTCCCCCTACGTAACGCGACGTAACAAAACGTCAGACCCCTAAAATATGACGTAACAACGGGCCGCCCCCTCAGCAGCGTCGCACGGGTTTGTTTAGGGTTGTTCAAACAACCCCACTTTAAAAAATATGACCAACACAATTTATGTAGATCTGTTGACTTTTTTTGAAAAGGGGTAGTGGGGGAGGGGTCGGCCGCGGCTTCAGTGTTCAGTTGCATAGTGCTTCAGTTAACAACCCCACTTTGCAAAAGCTGGCTACGCCACTGAAACCAGTCTCCGTTAAAACAGATTCCTCATTCCTGGTATCCTGATCGTGGATAAAAATGACGGCACACAAAACAAACTATGGCATTGCTTGCAACTGAATATTCCAAGAAATGATAGGGGCCTACCTGTCATGCAATGAAGAGTTAAATGCTCGTGAAACGCTGACCAGATTTTGATTTTGGAAAGACGCGCAGTTTAGGTTGCACAGGTTGATCTTTATAATCCTTGCTGATATCAGCCACAGTAGTAGGCCTATGAAAACTTACGCAGACCACCTGAGTCAACTGGTGCTACTTGTGAAATTGATTGGCCTACATCCGTTGAGTGATGTTGAACGTCTTGAGATTCAACAATTGTCTTTGTAGGCCCAGTTGAATCGCCAGTCACCTTGTCTTCTACTTCTTCGTGTCCACGAATTGAAGCGCGTTTAACCAGAAATTTATCCATCTCTAATTATAGTAATATTATAGAGTGCTATAGTAATTTGTATGATAGACTGTATCTTATATGAGCTGCAGTCTTAAACGGACTGAATGTTAGCATTTAGCTTAGCGTCGCCGTCTTACACGATAATATAATATAATACAACAAGGTTTAAAGTGGTTCAGTAGGGACTGCCCTGTGTGAGAACCACTGTTGTTAGGCCTACTGCTGCTTCTCCATCTCTGTTCTGTTAGCCAGTAAACCAGAACATACATTAGATTACACCAGATGTTCGACGACGTTGAGAATTGATTATCAGCACAGTCAAGTCATCCAAGTCATCAACCGCCAGATAAGGCCATTCATTATAGTACAGTTGATAAGCCGTATGATTGTTCATTTTGTGGATAAAAGCATGAAATTTTGAACATTGACACTTCTTATAATTTAGTAACATTCTGTCCAGAGGCATTCGAATAAACTTAAGGGTATATCAAAAGTGCTTGGCATTCAGAATTTTTCCTGTGATATTCTCTAATGCGTAAATTGGACATGTTTAAGAACATTTTTAAACTACAGAGAGTGGTATTGGCAGACATGTGAATGGCTAGCACTTTTGACGGAGAAATGAAGAGCACCTGCTAATCAAGTTTTTTCAAAAATTAGGCCACTTTCTCTTGTATATCAAAAGTGCTTGGCATTCAGAATTTTGCCTGTGGCAATCTCTATTGCGTAAATTGGACATTTTTAAGGACATTTTCAAACTACAGAGAATGGTATTGGCGCCGAAAGCAGGCCTAACTCCTAAACTCGGTGACATTCGACAGGAAGACAGACTGTTAATTCTGTGGGGAAACGGGGGTAAAGGGAGGAGTAAAACCAGTATCAGTACATCTAACAAATTAGACACTGAGGAGGGTGGGAGGAAAATTTGTCTGAAGACCATTGAACGACCATTGATCAGTGGTGGTGGTCGATCAATTAGATAAAGATTCTTGACATCTGGAAACCGAATGGAAAAGAATGTAGACTATCTGATGAGTGGCAGGGGACAAATTGGCCTTAACTCTGTGGGGAAGCCTCGTAAGGGAGGAGTAAACGCATTATTACCCAGCCACACAACGCAATTTTGGAGCGGCCAACTATAGGGCAGGAGGACGTATTTTTCGGGAAGGCCAGCCACGACCATTGGCCACGTAAATGTTGGGGATAGGCCAGACAACGTTTTGAGGCCATGGCTGGAAACCGAATAGAAAAGCCTCTGGCTTGATTATGATGAAACTTGGTAATTGGGGTAGAAATAACTAGGCCCCTATATTTGTGAATCATGCCCATCAGGCCCTCCGAGAGGGGGGGGGGGGCACTTACAGGGGCCCGGCGGTCACAACGGGCCGATGATGAATATGTATAATTAACAATAAAATGAATAATAACACTAAAGAATGGTTTAAAATGGCCAGTTCAGCAGTGGGGCCGGCGAGCAAAGGGTTTGGGAGGCCAGACAACGTTTTAAACGGCAGACGACGAGCAAAAGAAAAGGTCGTCAACATTTATAAACGGCTGACGAGCAAAAAAAAAGGCCCGTCGGCCATTCTGCACAGGGGCCCGGAATTTCTCTCGGAGGGCCTGATGCCCATCATGTACTAAGAGCAGATGAACGTCTAATCACGATTGGAGTATATTGCTGACTTTCCAGACTTCATGGTGGTGACTAGGGTGGTTAGCTCAGAAATTTCATGCGGAATTTTTCCGGAAATTACCGAGAAAATGGCGGTACTTTTCCGGAAAAATTCCGGAAATGTTTATTACTATTTATTATTATTATTACTAGTTATTATTACTAGTTATTATTATTATTCTGGAAACTTTCCAGGCATTCTGTTTTTCCGGAAAAGTTATAACTCTAGTGATGACTGACCTATTCCCATTGTGTGAAAATCTGTCTAATTTAACTGATGATCCAGAATATTCTATATCTATGCAGGTGAACTGTGGATTTCAAAGAAAACACAGATTATTTAGTCACACAGACATTCGATTGGCATTTCTATGCTTTAGCATCTAATGTATGCAGAAGACAAATGGTGATTTCACTTTCAGATGGAAACACTCGCGTTTTAAGTATCTTCTCAGATTGTTTCAAAACACAATAATAAAACAAGCATAGATAGATAGGGCCTATATGCCTCATCCGCCGATGATTTTCTTATTTACCCTGAAAGGTGAAATTAAGATCTTGTAAACATTTCATCAATTCTATTATCAAAGGACTATATTATGCTTATAATGATTTTCTTCATTTGAAAATTTGACTATCATGTATTCTCCATGATGATTATCATAAACACACAATCTTATATTGTGAAGCACTATTGACTTAGGCTTAGGCCTTGTTATAGGGCTATATAAATTGTCAGATAATAAATAATAATAATAATAATAATAATAATAATAATAATAATAATAATAATAATAATAATAATAATAATAATAATAATAATAAATAATAATAACTTTCATATATTTCTTTAACTCACTTTAGTATCTACATTATGTCTGCATTTTATAATTGCTTGAATCATTCTTGTAGGCATTATATCTTATTCAGATGATATGACTGTGTTGCTTTTTGTGGCAAATGTTTTGTAGGCAGAAACGTTCGACCTCCGGAGTTTCTAACTAAGTCACAGTGGCCCAATCGCAGACCTAACGTGCCTGAGAATAGCATGGATCCTATCTGGAACCCTGGAAAACGATGGAAGAATTCTAAAAGTATTTAAAGCACTATTTGTCAATTTTTCAATTTTGTAGTCTAACTGAGAGTCAGACGTGTGACGGTGTGGGAAAATATCGGAATTTCCCCAGTTCCCCTTGCCCTTCCAGGCCTTCCTATTTAAAAAGTGGAAAAGTAAGTAAGTAGTGACCTTAGATTCTCTCCTCCCTCTTTCATATATTGCAGTGATCTATACTGAAAAATGAATAGAGACTTTATTTGTTAAGCAACAATATATTTCTTTACAATAACATTGTACAAAAGAAAGAAGACACTTTGGATAAATAAGTCTCTTCCATTCCTTCTTTGTTAAGCTGGAAACACAAAGTACGGAACACCAACAAATATGCTAAGAACCCTTCTCTCAGTCAGGGACGTAGCTAGGCATGGGCTTGGGGATTGAGCCCCCCAAACTTGAAGCTAACCCCCCCCTCCAAAGAATTCAAGCCCATATGGTGTTGCCGGGCTCAAAAGTTTTGTTGGTGCAGTCTTGAGTGATCAGCACCCATAGCACCAAAAATCTTACGACTTAATATCAATGATTTCGTGGTGTCATTAATACGCGGCTCTTCCCTCGATCGCCCTACTAGGCAATCCGTTAGATATTCGCCAGGTCTTTCATTTAGTTGATGTCCCTCGTTCTCGTACAGTCAGTGGCGTTATTGTGTAGTATGAAATGGCTGGGTGTGCTCTATTTCGAACCCTGTAGATCGAAATTGATACTGATATTAATGATTATTCTTGCAAAGGTTAAAGCAAAGAAGATGGAACAAGAGGAAAATGTGGATTTTGTGGGAGAATTTCTTCAAATCGATTAGATTTTTACATATCTAGGGCCTATATACCTTCTATTCAATAGACCTTCAATTGGCTTCTCTCACACAGCGAATTAATTATAAAACTTGTTTTTGATGTCTATAAAACCTGCTGCAGGCCTATAATGAACCAGATATCTTAAAACACGCCTGCGTAACAAAACTAGCGATGATCGCCTGAGTGACTTGGTAATTTTGTTTGTTCACAATAATCGTACGTTGGATATTGCTGGGGTCTTCAGAATTTTTCAGCCGCGGGCCACATTGCTGACCTTTGACGGCTCCGCGAACCACATGCACAAGAAATTATATTTAGCAAAATACGCTATATACAGCGAATAATTATCTGATAATAACAGGCTACTTATCGTTGAATTATGATGCAGTGCCGAATATCAGTTGCAACTGTAATGGTTTTAACTACTGTGAGATAAACGAACCTGATGCATTTCTTAGAAAATTACGTTAGACTGAGGTTCAAAGTGTGTAGTGCCTACTGCCTAACATAAGAAATTAAAGACATGGAACCTATTGATACCAGACCTGTGATTTTGTGTCCAAAATGCTCTGAAACACACGTACGAGCATCTACGATTTCAAAAAAAATTCGGGGGAGAAACCACCGGACCCCCATTTCAAGGGGGC
The DNA here is from genome assembly GCA_018105865.1 of Metaphire vulgaris. Lineage (NCBI taxonomy): Eukaryota > Metazoa > Annelida > Clitellata > Crassiclitellata > Megascolecidae > Metaphire > Metaphire vulgaris. The sequence goes on from CM030849.1 coordinate 15,948,377, forward strand.
CGCGTCTAACGCGGCCGGGGAGCGTCTAACGCGGGGGAATGGGTGGAGAAGGAAGGGGAGTGAATCTTGGGCTTCAGCCCCCAAACCACAGCAGCTGTTTCGCAAAGGCAGTGTACAACTGTACATCAACCATAACACTTATTCATTATTTGATTTGGAAATTCAAAACAAAGTAAATTATAAGCAAATCAAACTGATGTTAATCCACAGTTCACTCGCACATATTTAGCTAATTTATTGCAAATCGCCATTTTCATTTATATTAGCGTTTATTTTCTAAAAATTTTAGGATAAACTGGTACTTATTTCACCTTCTGCTATGATTAATCCGAAGATTGCTGCTGGGTTAGGCCCTATTTCTTCGCAACCGTTGGCCTATTGGTGATGTCCTTGCAGAACTCATTGTGGGCGTATTGGCACATGACAACGAAGACTGAACATTCAATTCTTCAATTCAATTCAGAATTCAATGCAATTCTTCGATTCAATGCGAAAGTCAACTGAAGTGTGAAGTGTCCAAACAGAGTCGCTTTCTAAAAGGCAAAGGACTTCTCGTGGGTTGCAACTGAAGTGAAATAGTCTGGATGAAGTAAGAAGCATAATTATAGGCAAGTACTCAACATTCGTATTTGATTAAATACCGAAATTGTTAATGCCTCCGTGTATGATGCGTTTGTTTATAGACGCGTCTGTATCAAAAACGATGAGCGTCCGTGTATGTTTGTGTGCGTGTTTGTGTGTGTGTGTGTGTGTTTGACTCCTCCTTTCTCAACCAGGGCATGCCACCGGCTAAATATGGCGGGGTTAGGTGTGCCCCAATTTATTTATGCCGTCTACATCACGCCGGTGTTGCTCTAAGACGTCAGTGCTCATGCCGATGATGATGATGATGATGATGATGAGGAGGAGGAGGAGGAGGAGGAGGATGGCTGAGTTGTATTTCGTAAAGGCTTCTAAAAGGTAGAAGATGCATCGAACAATAAGGTGACGTCATCGTAAGACGTCGGTGAGACTTGATTTCTAAATCGTTCGGTCGTTGCATTTGGTCTTAAGGTCGTTAAGGGCGAATAGGAAGCTGTGATGACGTCACCATGGACACCTTTGTCTCTTTGCGGCCAGTCATTGCGAAATAGCGGATGCGTAGTTCCTATAGATTGGAGATTCTCAAGAACACAGTCAGTTGGGGCGAATTTTTAGTCCTTTGCATCGGCTGTCGGTGAGTTGGAGACACAGACGGATGAGGCTGTAGAACAGTTTCCCAACTGTTCAACTTCGCTTCATCTGGATTGTGCCACATGAATTGGGAACAGGTGGGAGTGTGACTGGTCAACCGGTGTTCTGTAGTTATACAGAAGAAAAGAGAGTCTTTGCCCCGACTCCGCCTGGCACGCAGCCTAACTGTGCTGCCATGATGAAACGATACATGAATAATAATAATCATCATCATCATCATGAACTGATTATGGTGGCATATCGTACTAGTACTGCTAGGACATCGAACAATTGAAATGCAGAATATATCAGACAGCGATCAATGAATGTTCTGAATAACTACGAACAAACAGAGCAGTTTTCAGTTGTCGTTTAAATGCTTCTAGTGTCTTTGCCATAGTTGTTGATGATGGAGTCTATTCCAAACTTTGGAAGCCATGCGGTCACCAATGGCAACGTGGCGTGTAGATGGAACAACGAGAGTAAGACTGGACGCAGATCGCAATCGTGTCTCTCTCTCTCTCTCTGTCTCTGTGTGTCTCTGTCTCTCTGTCTCTGTCTCTCTCTCTCTCTCTCTCTCTCTCTCTCTCTCTCTCTCTCTCTCTCTCTCTCGCCCCTCTCTCCCAATTATCCACAAATGCTCAGCAGACTTAATAATCTTTCGTTCCCTAACCCTAACCCTTAAACTTTCCTTGTCTTTCGGTTTGAAGATTTAGCTTGAGTTCCAGTTGACTGGTTAGACCTTATATATATATATATATATATATATATATATATATATATATATACATATATATATATATAAATTATAGTCAGACCAGGGACCGGGTACTGATACTTCTCCGGTACTTTGGACTGTGCTTCCCGATCGACGGTACTTCGCTCGAACTGTTTCCCTCCAGACTCCCCTTTGGAGAACCCGATTACGGCGTCTGGCCTTCCCGACCAAGGTCAAACCAGAGACACGTGACCTATTCGATGACCTTTCCCTCGTCCATCCCTCCGTTCTTCAATACTCTCATGTCGACCGTGTACAGCTATCGAGCCCCTTCTGATGACGAAGACGGAGCGGGGACCGGGTGTCCCTCTCCGAGGCCCCTCTACTTTGCCAACCTGTTCCTGGAGACCCTGCGACCGGACAGTGTCGGCTGCGGAGTCTGCAGGACGAAGAGGACGGACGGAACGGTGGAAGACCTGGATGATCTCGTTCACCAGGTGCTCTTCCAGATGATTCCACACAGAAGGACGATCCAGGTGAGTGCCAGAGGTGCGCTGCCCTGCTGTCTGATGAGAAAGGTGTCGAAGATCATCGCCAAGGTCGTTCATTCCTACGACGGACTTCACAGCCTCGCCTTCGACTCCATCGTCTGCCCTTTCTGCGTCTTCGAGGAGCGACCCCTCCCTCAGAGAATCACCTGGAAAGCCCTCTCCTCCACCCGATCCCCCTCCTCCTGCCGTTACGGCCATTCTCTGCCGGACTCCTACGCCATCCTGACCGGATCCGTGATTCCACCATCGGAACCGCTCCCCCCACCCCGGGACCCTCGCGGCGGCGACCGCTCCACCGACTACACCGGATGTCCGAGACTGTTCGTCGTACTTCCGGTGAGTCACGAGGGAACGGCGATCGGGTCACGTGACCGCCTCGTTTTCGCGTCAAGCCTCGTTTTCGACGGATACGCCGCCCATTTCATCTGCGAATCCCCGAAGGATATCACGTGACCGCCGCCCTTGGATACCGCCTTGACAACCCGCGGGAGTTTCTGAAACTGTACGGAGCGCGAGCAGTGGCCGTGCTCAGACTGCTCGTTGGAGTCGAGACGAACAGCACATCGGGGCGTGGCGATTGGACGGTAGATGACCTTGTCCGTGACCTTTTGGTCAAGTTTCCTGTCTTCAAGGACACTTCGGCAAACATGAAGATGGACGCTTTGAGGAAATTCGTTGACCAAGAAAAAGTGAAGACGCACAGAGAGGACCTCAAGAGACTGCTTCGCTTGGTCGATCAACCGGATCGCTTCGGTCCACTGCACAGGTCGACCCTCCTCTGCCCGGGTCAGACCATCTGGTTATGCCATGACCACTGGCATCAAATGGACCGGTCGACCTCAAGGTCGAGCGAAGAAACCCTCCTCAAGGACAAGAGATCGCAGAATAACGATACAAATAATAACCTTTAGAGTGACATGAAATGTTTCCTTAATGCACTAGTTTATCGCCAAACTGCCCGAATGACTGTGAATACAGATGCTAACCGTAGTGGTTTTCACACAGGCTTGCTTAGCCTCATAAACCACTTAAACTCACATTATTATTATTATTATTATTATATTTATTATTATTATTATAAATTGATTGTTGTTATGGATAGTAAACATTAACCATGTTTTAGAAAGTGTCGATGGAATGTTGATAGCACTTTATAAAACTATAATGCTATTAAATAAGTCATTAGAACGCTATGACTAATGATATGATGTTACATTTTGTAACGGTTGATTTCGATTTTCATGTTGATTTTGGTTTAAGTTAATCCTATGTTAGTGGGATTTGGAGAGTGTCAGACTAGCAGCAACTGCCGCATACTTACTCCCTGTCCTGTAGTACCTGGACAAAGGTTGATTTGAGAAATTCGAATCTGTCTTTTTACATCGTCAAAAAGTGCGTCAGATTCTGAGTCTAAAATGACGAAACTTTATGTGGAAGAAAGAGGAAATGTACAGACTGTCAAAGGTCAAACTGTGTCCAACTGCAAGGTCACGTCAAGTACTAACTTACTAAGAGCGTTCGGTCACGTGGCATGATGGATGTTCGACTGGCAGCGAATGACCTCGCATGTCACGTGACACGAGATAGAGAACCGTGGAGGGTGATTGCAACGGGTGATAATGATGATGATGGCTGATTTGTATTTCGTAAAGGCTTCTAAAAGGTAGAAGATACATTGAACAATAAGGCGACGTCATCGTAAGACGTCGGTGAGACTTGATTTCTAAATCGTTCGGTCGTTGCATTTGGTCTTAAGGTCGTTAAGGGCGAATAGGAAGCTGTGATGACGTCACCATGGACACCTTTGTCTCTCTGCGGCCATTCATTGCGAAATAGCGGATGCGTATTTCCTATAGATTGGAGATTCTCAAGAACACAGTCAGTTGGGGCGAATTTAGTCCTTTTCATCGGCTGTCGTGTCACGTGTGTGCGTTGGGGAAACGGGCGTATGAGGCGGTAGAACAGGGTCCCAACTGTTCTACTTCGCTTCATCTGGCTTGTGCCGCTATCGTGGTGGCAGTTGGGTGTGCCACTAGTCAACTGGTGTTTCTGTAGTTGTACAGATTAAATTAAGAGAGTTTTTGCCTCGACTCCGCCTGGCACGCAGCCTAGCTGTGCTGTCATAATAATAATAATAATAATAATAATAATCATCATCATCATCATCATCTGAACTGATTATGGTGGCATATCGTATAAGTAGTGGTAGGACATCGAACAATAATTATGAAAATGCAGAATATATCAGACGGCGACCAATGTTCTGAATAACTACGAACAAACAGAGCAGTTTTCAGTTGTCGTTTAAATGCTTCTAGTGTCTTTGGCATAGTTGTTGATGATGGAGTCTATTCCAAACTTTGGCAGCCATGCGGTCACCAATGGCAACGTGGCGTGTAGATGGAACAACGAGAGTAAGACTGGACGCAGATCGCAATCGTCTCTCTCTCTCTCTCTGTCTCTCTCTGTCTCTCTCTCTGTCTGTCTCTCTCTCTCTCTCTCTCTCTCTCTCTCTCTCTCTCTCTCTCTCTCTCTCTCTCTCTCCGCCCCTCTACCCCAGTTATACACAAATGCTCAGCAGACTTAATAATCTTTCCTTCTCTTGTTTCTTTGTCTTTCGGTTTGAACATTTAGCTTGAGTTCTAGTTGACTGAGTTAGACTATATATATATATATATATATATATATATATATATATATATATATATATATACGCTTCAACGCAATCGCCTTCCGAGTATCTTCTCCACACCTCGAACCGGACAAGAGTTAACCACACACAATTTCTATGTCTCTGGACAATTTTTTCATAAGTCCTATAAGTCCTGCGGGAGTGATGTACTGAGGGCATATATATATATATATATATATATATATATATATATATATATATATATATATATTGATTAGGTAGACATCTGAATAAACATTTCTCATTCAAATTATAAGCCTTAGATTTCAGTATCTAATAATGAGCAAAGCATCAATTCATTTACTATACAATGTACTTTGCTGTTCAGTATTAGCATCATCTATTAGACTATTAACAATAACTGCATCACATCTTTCATTTTGAAATCATAAATATCGGATAATAACGACTTAAACAACAGACATAAGTAGAAGCGGCGAAATTACTCAAAAAGTGTGAAAGCACAGATCTAATTAGACAGAATGCTTATGCAGGCCAAAGGAACTGTTCAGAATCGACCCCCTCTCCCCCCCCCCTAAAGGGACATTCGTTTAGCTCTGGAACTCTCTTTCAAACTTTCATTTGGTCTTTCCTCCATGGTTGTTTGTTTCTCGCCCTGGAGTTGACCCTAAAAGTGTCTCATTAATTATTCAACACGTGGTTAGCATATAATCAGTCACAGCCGAGTGTTGAGCGATGCTTGTCTAACATTGGCTGAGGATGAATCGCTTTCCAGGTGCTGAAAGGTAAAGAGCAAGTAGAGCATTATTGTCTCCTCCTCCTCCTCTTCTTCCTCTTCTTCCTCCGTAGAAGACTGCCAGGTGATTTACTTGCACTGACACCTGTTGCTTCTCTTGTTCTGTTAATATTAGACACTTGTTAATTAGAGGCGACTGGATCCTTCAGAACAGCGTCGTTTGGTTTCGTTCTTGATTAAGGTCTTTCTTTTGGGGCGGAAGATGGCAGAGTGGGTTACGTGCTCGAGCGGTAGGCTGACGGAGCGGGCTCAAGCCCCGTTAGCGCCCCTATAGTGGCTTTCACACAGACAGCAATGCCTCCTCCTAAGCCACTTTAAATCAAAGTCAAATCATGCTAAGACGAATCGGAATTGAGAGAACCCTCTTCTTGTTCTTTGTTCTTGTGGTGGTCAGTGGGAGAGCTCTTTCCTGCTCTCCTCAGTCACTCAATTGGATGAGTACTAGAATTGCTTCGAGTACTATAAGTATCGGATAAATCGTCTTTGCAATCTAAGTATCCCCATCGGCTCTTGCTGCATACTTACTTACTCTCTGTCCTGTTGTTCCTGGACAAGGATTGATTTGAGAAATTCCAATCTCTCTTTTCACTTCGTCGAAGAAGTGCGTCAGATTCTGAGACGAAAACGACAAAACTTTAAGTGAAGGAAAAAGGGACTTTGCGGACAAAGAGGTCACAATGTGTTCAACTGCAAGGTCACGTCAAGTACTAAGAGTATTCGGTCACGTAGCATGATTGATTAAGGTCGGATTGGCAGAGAATGACCTCAATCAAATGTCGCGTGACACAAGATAGAAGAGAACAGTGGAGGGTGATCGTAACCGGTGGTGATGATTATGATTATGACGATGATGATGATGATGATGATGATGATGATGATGATGATGATGATGATGATGATGATGATGATGATGATGATGATGATGATGATGATGGTGATGATGATGATGATTGTCTTAGACTGTTGAAGACGGTGTTAAGTGACGTCAGACTTGTTCTTCCGCCTTCATTTCTTTTCTGATCTCGGCCTCTGTTGTCTGTCCCTTGAGGAGTCGATGTAGCAGTCCCTGGTTACGCCCCTTGTCCAGCGCCTGGAGCTGCCTCTGCATCAGAAACGCCCTCAAACTCGCTGCTCCTCCTCTCTGCTCAGAACGACCCGATGATGATGACGTCACGAGATCTCTTCGGGTCTTGAGCTCTTCGTAGATGACGTCACTTCCTCTGTTCGGTTCCCTTAAGGCATCCTGTGACGTCAGCATCGTCGCAAGCACTTCCGCCGAGCGCACTGCGCATGCGCCGTCGTCGTCCGCCATTACTCCGAACAATTCGAATGGATTGAAAGTGCTTCCATTCCACTCTTGTTCCTCGTTTTTTCCAAATATTTCGTCTTGTTCCACCGATGACGTCACCAGAGGCGTCGATGAGTCATCGCCACCGGAAGTGGTCTGGTCTTCTGCCTCTCCTCCTCCTCCTCCTTCTCCTTCGTTTCTCTTTGTTCGCAACAGTCTAAGAGGCCTTCCGTCTGTTTCTTCCTCCGACTTCCGTTTGGCAGCGACGATTACTTCCGGTGTGACGTCATCCGCCGGAGACCGGCTGATGACGTCGAACAGCAGACGATCGAGGAATTGGGAAGAGGAGGAAGAGGGGGAGGCGGGAGAGCAGGGCCAAAAGGGCCAAAGCCCATGGGCGTCGCTTGGGAGGAGTTCCAGGCGACAGTTGCCTCTCTCGTCGCCGGAAAGACCTTCGACCATCTGACCAAGGTCAAGGTCGCTTCTTCGAGGACATTCCTTCCTCCTCTCCGGGCGATCTACTTCCGGGTCACTGAAGGCGACCGGAAACGCCGTGACGTCACCGTCGTCGACGTCACCGGAAAGGAGGCTCCTAGGAGGAGAAGGAGGGGAAGGAGAATGGTCGAGGAAGTCGTTGAAGAGGAAATCCGCCAAAAGACTCGACCCATTCGGCAGAAGGGTCGGAGGGTCGACCTCTGACCCAAAGTCCAGGTCGTCGTCGTCGGTCATTTGAAGCAGCTGCCGACGATTTCCTTCGTCCATTTCCGGTTCCTGTTTGACATCCGCCGGAAACTGCCCGTCGTCGGGGGTCAGTGGGCGGGGACTGAGGAGGAGCCAACAGGTGGGCGGGGACAGCGAAAGGTCAGAGGTCAGGACCTCGTCTTCGTTCGTCGACCAATAACCACTCGACGGAGAACATGGCGTCGTCGTCGTCGTCATGGCAACGTCTATTTATGTAGCGCTTTCGTTAATCGTTGTGAATGTTCGTCGAAGCGAAAGAGTCGCGTCTTCTTCGATTATTCCCTTCATAGACTTGACTATCGTAACGTATTTCACGCTTTGTCTCTTGTCTAATTCAGCATCATCATCACCACCGCCACCAACGCTTCTCTTCCAACCGCAGTCTCAGCAACAGACCACAGACTGATGTGAATAACCACTGACTCCATTCGATGATCAGACAGACATATAAACTTAGGGAGGGAGGGAGAGAGAGAGAGAGAGAGAGAGAGTGTGTGTGTGTATGTCTAGCTGTCTAACAGCTGCAAACACAGATGATGTCTCTTCTTCTATAAGACCACGAATTGGACGTAAAATAGAGCGCCAGTCACGTGACAACTATATTTCTCTAACACTGACTTCTCAATATAAAGTATCATCATCAGCAGCAGCTGCTGCTGCATCCTGCCACTCCCCACACCATCGCTGGGCGATTACACTGGGTTAACTGCCTCCACGAAGTCCTGTCTTGTGCGGCTCGATGCATGTGCATCTGGTACTCTGCTATGAAGGTCCGTTCTGTGGTTTTATTCATACAGGTTGTTTTTGGTCTCAGAGAGAGAGAGAGAGAGAGAGAGAGAGAGAGAGAGAGAGAGAGAGAGAGAGAGACAGAGAGACAGAGACAGAGACAGAGAGACAGAGACAGAGAGACAGAGAGAGAGACAGAGAGAGAGACAGAGAGAGACAGAGACAGAGACAGAGAGAGAGAGAGAGAGAGGAGAGACAGACAGACAGAGCGAGACAGAGAGAGACAGAGAGTGAAAGAGAGACAGAGAGAGATGAGTATAATTAATGATAATAGTAATAATATATTATGTAGCGCTAATTGGGCTGTTCTTGAATTCTTTTTGAGACTTCTTAGTAACTGTTCTTACTCTCTTCAAAGATCCTAAAACTAAGATTTTCCGCCGACATCCTATTTAGACAGCACGGCCATTGGCGGAGCAGAGGATACATCGCTGCAGGTGATGTATTTTAAGATCTATCTGCCTCCCTGCCTCCCTCTGCAGGTGTCTGCCTGAACAACTCTTCCCACCGGTTTTATGTCGTACTGTATCCAGGGCCCTGTTGTCTAGAGTGAGTAAGTAGGCATAGACCTGAGCAAAATCTCGTGAATTATTTCTATAGCGCTTTTTGATTAAGAAGATACCGTAGCAGCTGCTTATTTCTATGCGCTAAATCTATACAGGTGACATAGCCACAGCCAAAGTTTAATGATCAGTCATAGTGAAGAGGGACAACAGACTATGGAAAAATGAAACAGAGAAAGAGACTCAATTGGACTCTGCAGTTAATAGTAATGCATTATGACGCTGTCATTTAGAGACAAAAATCGTCTCTCAGTCTCAGAATGAAGCCCAGATAAATGTCTTTGCTCTCTTTTAAAATTTGGATATTAAACAGTCAAGACTTCTGCTCATGCAGCAATTCACGAGCTCAGCACAGTAGTAGTAGTAGGCCTAGTTACCCTAGTAGTAGTAGTAGTAGTAGTTGTTGTTGTTGTTGTTGTTGTTGTTTAATAATAGTAGAGCAGTGTAATAAATTTAAAGACTAGTTATTTGTGCGGAAGATAAAATTAATATTCTACAGTACCCTGTGGTCTAATAAATTCCGCACCCTTTTTATTTAGGCCGTAACTTTGTCAAATGTTGACCAATCTTGATGAAACATTGATAGGAATATCACTGAAGATAATCGTGTATAATTAGGCCTAGATAACATTGATAGGATGCCGACAAAATCATCATCATCATCATCATCATTATCACGAGGAATTTGTTAGCTGAGTTTGCTTGGCCACGTTAGCGTCGCCACGGGGGGTGGCAAATGGGGCCAACTGCCCCCACCCTGAACCCAGACCGCCTATCAGATTCCGGTGAGAAAGTTTTGTGGAGGGGTTGTGTGGGATGGGGTAAGGAATCTGACATGCCAGCCTCCTTTTGCCACAACCCGAAATTTCTGGCGACGCCACTGCCTGGCCAGCCAATTAGCCAAAAATACAGCTGCTCGTAATGTTTAAAAATAGACCCCAGCTTCAAAAGAGTCTTAATAAAGAAGCGAGGTAACATTAATAATCTTCAATTCTTCTTCGTTTCTCCTTTTAAGAAACTCTCGTAGTATTGAAACGGAGTTCGCCTCTGCATTCGCCAGGTGGCGCTTTGTCACCCAGACCATACATTCGAAGAATAATTAATCGCTGCGGTCGACTGAGTAACGACCATCGGACAGTCTTATGGGAAGCAATAGTGGCTACAAGACCAGTGGCGACTCCACGTGGGGACCCGTAGGGGAACCGTGCTCCCCTTATTGAATGCCTGCCCTGTTGGGACCCTATACTTAGCCTAGGGCTACTCTTACATATCTAGCAACAAATAGGCCTAGGTGGCCCCCGATGCTTAGAAGTTTTCACCACAACGTCTCCCCCCCCCCACTTGCAAAATCTTGGAGTCGCCACTGTGCAAGAGCAAGACCCCAAAGGCCCCTTAAATCGCCTATGCGTTACTGTTTCAGTAACTTGTCAAATATGTAAATGCACCCTCACGATATATATATATATATATATATATATATATATATATTATATATATATTATAATTATTATATTTATGCTAACATATATACTGTATAGGACCTTCTGTGATATATTAGAATGCTTATATAGTATATAATTATATATATAATATATACCGTGTATACCCTGTATATAATATATATTTTGTTGTAATGTTGTGTATAATGTTGCCGCTCGAGACAAAATGTGCCGCCCTCAATTCTCAGAAAAAAGTCTCTGACAAGCAAAAAAATCTAAGAAATCTTGAAAGTGCCGCCCTGCCGCCCATAGAGCAAGTGCCGCCTGGGTCGCTTCGCCCCCTCTGCCCCTCGCTACGCCACTGTATATATATATATATATAGGCCTACCTTGGTTTTTTGTCTGTGAGACGGTTTTTTTAAGGGGGAGGGGGGAATCCCTTAACAGACCCGGATAAAACACTGATCACTGTGCTCAGCACAGCGCATCATGCAATGCGTCATCCTTAATAATAATAATAATAATAATGTGATTTTATGGTTTAGGAGGCTAATAAGCCTGTGTGAAAACCACTGATGTAACCATCTGCATTCAATAACCTAGTTTATCTAGATAGCCTTTGAATCCGTTCACTGTTTCAACTGTCACTCCCACCTCGTCCAAACTGTTCCATTTGTCCACAACCCTTGCACTAAAAGTTTTTTTCTTTCTTGGACCAACCCTCTGCTTAAACAATTTACTTATGGCCTCTTGTTGCTATATGCCAATGTAAAGAATCGATCATATGGCACATCTACTTTCCCAGTCATTATTTTGTATGTTTCTATCAAATCCCCTCTCTCTCTTCTCCTTTCTAATGTTGTCAGTCCACAATATTGAAGTCTTTTTCGTAGCTTAAATTATGGCACCCATTGACCATCTTCGTTGCTCGTCTTTGCACTTTTTCTAAAAAGTTCTATATCTTTTTCAAGAATGGATTCCAAAAACAGTATTCAGATGAGGCCTTACTAATGACTTATAAAGTTTAATGATTATCTCTTTGTCACGACTCACAATTGTCCTTTTCACCATTCCCAACATTTGGTTTCCCTTTTTGCTGCCTCCATGCATTGGTGAGATGGATTCATACTTCTATGGGTGATTATCCCCAAGTCTCTTTCTTTTTCTGTTGTGGTTAGAACTTTCCCCTAAAGAATATTCATTACCATTATTAGACTTCCCAACATGCATTACAGAACATTTATCAATATTGAAAAGCATCTGCCAGTCCACAGACCACTGAAACAATTTCCTTAGATCTTCTTGTAAAATTTTTGCATCATCCTCCGAGTCTATATTTCTGCATAGCTTTGTGTCATCGGCAAACTTTGAAATTTTGGACAGTAATCCTTCATCGATATCATTTATATATATTAGAAAAAGTAATGGCCCAAGCACTGAGCCCTGAGGCACTCCACTGATAACTCTTGCCCATTGCGAATGGCCTCCCCTAATGCCAACCTTCTGTCTTCTTCCCTTCAACCAATTTTCAATCCATCTGAGAATATTGCCCCTTATTCCACAGGACTTCAGTTTGGCAGCCAGCCTTATATGGGGTACTTTATCAAAAGCTTTGGCAAAATCTAAATATAGTATGTCTACTCCCTTGCCCTTGTCTAGATTATCAAAAACCTCCTCCAGAAAGTCCTTCGATGCATGACTCTTCATATTCAATAGACTTATATCTGAGGAATGACATCGCTATTTTCATTCCATAAGACAATTCCACTCAATTCGTCATCCATAATAAGTCTAGGCCTATTGACACTCATCGGACTAAAGCGGCCTAAACGCAGACGACGTGGACTATAATGCGCCCTATCATTCATATATATATATATATATATGTTCATAAATGGTAATACTAATATGCATAGATATATTCCTGCACTCACGCATGCATATATATATATATATATATATATATATATATATATATACAGTATATCTATATTAATATATGTGTATGTATTTATAATTAGGCTTTATTATGTATTTATATAGGCTATATACTGTGTATTGAGGTTGATTAGGCCTATTAGGTGTATTTGAGGTCAATTGCCTGTTTTTGTGTTTTTCTGTTGTTCGGGTTTTCTGATTTTTTAAAGAATAATGCTTATTTTGATTGCACGCAATCTTTCTCACCGTCTCAACCCCTGTTGGCCCCGACTCTGCCCGGCCCCTCTTGGCCCGGGCCCCGGCCCCCTCTTGGCCCCGAGCGCTTACGCTACGGCTGGGCAGGCCGGTCGCCGAATGGGCGTATCCAGTCGCTTGGCTTATCGGTCTCTAGACCCGCCCACTGTTTCAGTGCATGTGCCTGATGTTTGTCTGCGATGATCGGTCTTTGTCTTCTTCTTCTTCGCTTCGAGCTTTTCGACGGAATTCTTCAGCAATCGTCGCTTTGATATTAGGAAATTCGAATTCTGAATTGGATGAGAATCTGGGGATTTCTTTGGATAAAAGAGGAAATCCAGAGACAAAGAATCGACCTCTGCATGTCGCTTGTCTGATTGACCGATGGATGAATTATGTTGATGATATTGTCTCCGTCAATTGCTTGACGACGGGTCGAACCCTTCGAAGGATTGGTCGACCAAGCGCCTTCTGCGGACCTCCAGAGCCTCCTCTGTCCAGAGCGCTGTAATTCCTCGTCTGGGATTTCTATTCCGTCGACGCGCTATACAAATGATTTCGTCACCGTATTCGTTCGATCAGATGACGTCAGTGGGAGGGGGTTACTGCGCGAAGGACGCGGAGGGGGGAGGAAACAAGATGGCGTCCTCCTCTTACGCCCTCTACTCCAGCCACTGCTCTGGCCTCGAAGGTGAAAGGTCGATGATGATGATGTCATCAGGACTGCAGGGAGCGATTGGGGGAGGAGGAGGAGGAGGAGGAGGGTGCCTCTCCTCTCCTCCTCCTTCCATGGGGATGTCCAGTCGAATGGGGCTCCAGGCCCCCACGGCGATTACGCCTTCGGGGCTGCGGCCCCTGATGCAGGGTCCTGCAGGGAGCGAATTAGGGCCTGCAGGGGCCGCGGTGGCCTACATGGGCACCTCGTTCGCCCATCACCAATCGGCGAGAGAAGGGACCCTGTACCGACGGAATCTGACAGGAGCAAAGCCTCCCTATTCCTACATCTCCCTCATCACGATGGCCATTCAGAATTCGACGCACAAGATGTCCACGTTGGCCGAAATCTACCAGTTCATCATGGACCAGTTTCCCTTCTATCGCCAGAGTCAACAGAGATGGCAGAACTCCATCCGCCACAGTCTCTCCTTCAACGACTGCTTCGTCAAGGTCTCTCGGTCGGCCGATCGCCCGGGCAAGGGCAGCTACTGGGCCCTCCACCCGGACTCAGGGGCCATGTTCGACAACGGCTGTTATCTGCGGAGACAGAAGAGGTTCAAATGCCCGAAGAAGGAAGCGATGAGACAGACACAGAAGGCAGCGGCTGCTGCTGCTGCTGCTGCCGAGTCATCCTCGCATCAGGCTTCCTCATCCGGGAACAGTAGTCTACCATCTCCGGCGAATGACAGCAAAGAACCGATGCCATCATCATCATCAGCAGCAGCAACAGCAGCAGACGCTTTGCAATCCGCTGCGTTTCTCCACCGTCAATATTCGTCGCTGGGTGACAGCTACAGATATGGAGAGGGCGGAGGGGGGCATAGAGCGGGTTTCATCTCCTCCGCCGATGGTCAGCCGACCCACGTAGTCGGTAGCCATGGAAACGAAATGGTCGAAGGAGAAAAGAAGATGAATTTTTTCGGCCAACTGTCTTCGTCTCCTTTTGTCCTCAAGTCAGACCCCAGCTGTTACAGCACGACTGCAGCAGCAGCAGCAGCTGCCGTGAGTCAACTGCTGCTCGATCAAAGACAACTCGGACTTAACTCAAACACCGCTTACCACTCGCTCTACTCCCCCACCATGCCACCGCCATCATCATCATCATCATCGTCGTCGTCGACGCTGTGTTACATGCCAAACAACGTAGCACCCTCTTCCTCTGGCCAGTTGCCCCCCTTCCACGTCCCCTACCCCCATCCGTCGTCCCTTCCCGACGCCCTGCTGACCCCCTGGTCCCTTCGTCGGGCGCCATATACCGAGGCCAGCAGTTCAGTCACTCGTTCTCGATTCAAAAACTGATGTCAGAGCGAGGACTCGAAGCGCTGTCAAACACAGAAGAGATTAACAGCTATCATCATCATCATCATCATCATCACCAACAACAACAACAGTCGTCATCCACTGATCATAATAAGAGCCTCTATCCGCCACAGGACATCCCCTACGTCCCCCTCCACCCGACCTCAGGTCACGTGGTACAAACAACGACGACGACAACGACCGCTTCATCATGCGAAGATTTCATGTCGTCGTTGTTATTATCACAGCAGCAACAACAACAACAACACAACAGAGCGAATTTCACTCCTAATTTGGCAAAAGTCTCTCTCTGCTATGGCAACGACAACTGATTATACGTAACGTATCTAGTACATTACATGCACATATATGTATAGGCCGATATACACTGTGACCCAATTAAAAACATGCCACTGTATATTTGTCCATAACTTTGACAAATGTATTCCTCAGCATTTTAGCTTTCACACACACACACACACACACACACACACACACACACACATATATATATATATATATATATATATATATATATATATATACTATGTATATAGCCTAAGATATAACAAGTTGAAAAGTCCAATATTACATGAAAATGGGCAAAAGGCTGATTTCCTGACTTCCTTTTTGTTTAGGGTTTTACCAGGTAGGGTTGCTATACATTACATATAGGGCGTTATAAATTATATATATATATATATATATATATATATATATATATATATATATATATATATGAAATTGCTCCCGTTCACTTATGAGTCAAATAATGAAAACATTTTTGAAATCGATTCGCATTTGCCAAAGTTATGGACAAATATGCAATGACGTTTTTTATTTGTCACAGTGTGTATATATATAATTATATATATATATATATTACATTGCATATATATTTGTTATATATTATATATATTATATATAATAATAAAGGAGTCTATATATATGAGACCAAGACAATGAACTCTTTTGTATTTATGCAAACATATACTGTGATGTGTCAGAATGCTTATATAGTATATATATATATATATGATGATGGACTAGGCCGTCGATACGACGGAACCTGGGTCTATGTGAATATATACACATATACACATATTGTGTATGTATGTATATATATATATATATATATATATATATATCAGTGGCGGCCGGTGGGTCTGAGAAGTGGGGGTTGCAATGTTGGTGAGGAAAATTTAACCCTTAAAATTAGGCTGGGAATTGATTTTCTTAGAATTTCCCGCTACAGTTTGACTTTATTAGTTTGACTTTTTGGCCCTCTGTTCTGTCGCCTCAGCTTCACACAGAGAAGGAGAGAGAGGAAGGCGCTGTGCCTTAAGCCATTTAAGGCATGTTGGCAACAAGCCAACACCCTCCCCCGTTGAGATGTCTCAGTCTGAGGCGGCGAGTTGAAACGCGCGTGTCGCAACCAAGACCTACTATATACAGTACTATAGTATCGGTATATAGCCCCGGTCGCAACACTCCAGCGACACAGTCACGCCCTCTTCATCAAGGCAGTCTCTCCTGTAATATTGGATTACGCCTATGTGGTGGTCATGCATACGCAGCGTGAAAATCGTCGTGTGTCGCTGAGAAATAGCGACACAAACACACAAGGCAGTCGCCGGAGGAGCGCAGTCAAACACTCAACTCTTATTAGTTTTTCTGATCGGGAATTGGCTTGCTGCACCAAACAAAATTATTCCATATGAAATTATTATTGTTATTGACAAATTGTGCAGCGAAAAAATGGGAGTTGCGCTGGGGTTGCGCTACCCAGCGACATGGTCACCGTCACCGGCCGCCACTGATATATATATACCGTATATATATCTATTGATATATACTGTGTATATAAATTCGTATGTATGTATAACGTGCATGTTTATTATATATATATATATATATATATATATATATATATATATATATATATATACAACAACACACACATATAAATATTATATATATACGTGTGTGTTTAAAGGTTCCAAGGTGATTGTATTATAAGAAGAGTGATTCCTGATTTAGTAATTAAATCTATTTAGATATTCACAATGGATTCTTCAAATATGTTGCAAGGGATCCTAAGTGGATTATATGCGATGCATAGAGAAAATGTCTATATGCAGTAGAGACTGGGTCTCTCTCTCTCTCTCTCTCTCTCTCTCTCTCTTTCTCAGAACCGTAGCTATAGAGTATTTGGTGTCCGGGGCAAGGTACATATTTTTCACCCCAAAGAGTTTAAAAATTGAAAAATTGGTGATGACCTCTTTTTCTTATATCAGACCTTTCACGACTGAGTCATAATATAGTATATATTATAATAGTCACGGCCAATTTATCAAATGCTATTATATGCTATCAGTGCTATTCGCCTCTCATGCATCAGATATCCATCTGAATATTTAATATATAGGCTGATGGTGCATTTGCAGTTAGAGGCCGAGACATCCGCTTGCGATGTTTACCCAGCGATGCACTACAGATCACTTGACAAAGACACGCACGCATACATGCACACATACATGCACACATACATGCACACATAGTATATGACTGATATTTCCATGTTCTGGCTTTAGTCGTTCGATTTGGTATTTAGGTCAGAGAAGACAGTCTTATATTTTGAATGACATCATTGCTTTTTCTCTCAGTGGCAATGCACGGGAACGGCGTTCCCTTGCACACCTTTCTGTCAGATTCTGGACGTTAATGTAAAGAAGAGCCTAATACCAGTTTTCTACAAATATTTTACTCTCGACAGTTTAATGATTTATTAACTCCTTGAGTCTCTTTTGCTTTCTTGTAAAAGACGTTTTTTATTTAATATTCTGTAAATTGTACTGTTCATTGTTATATATATATATATATAATATATATATATATATATATATATATATAAATATATATATTTATACTAATGGAAATACATTTCATCAATATAAACATACTATTTATCACATTCTCTATATTTTAAAGTTAAATTGAAAAAATTATTTAAACATAAAATTTGAAAATGACCTTTTAAAATGATTGAATTTTTACATAAACTTTACAACTATTTTTGATAATTATATAATGTAATATATATATAATATACATTATATATAATATATATATATATATATATATATCATATATATATATATATTTTAAAATTAAATTGATATCCTTTATTCAAAAATTTTTCCTTATATTGTTTTAACATCCAATTTCTCTGCCTTTTCGGATTGTATCTATGACTATTTTAAAATGTATTTTAAGCATTTTTCCAAATTGACAAAAAGCCTTAATTATTTACATAAAATCCATATCAATGACAATCTCTTTTTAGGTTTAGTTTTAGTTTACTTTGCATCAGCTCCTTTTCTTGGTATTTTTACATAATTATATATAATATATATATATATATATATATATATATATATATATATATATATATATATATATATACTGTATATATAGGACACGCTTCAAGGTAGTAAGGTCTTAACAGAGGGCAGTCAGGTGAGTCTATATATGTAGGGCTATACAGGCCTCATGGCCTGATATGCACAGAGCAAGTCTATGGACTGTGACTGATGTTTAGGCCTTGACCAAATCAGACTTCAAATGGAGTGAACTTTTCAACTTCATTTGGAATTTCAACATTTGGCTCAATCTCTCCATTAACTCCCAGTTAATCATCTATTTTTAGTTTTTCTATCGACGAAGAAACTTTCTTTATTGAAGATAAACAGAACGAGGAGTTTAGTTAACGGATATCCATTTGGTCAACAGAAGAGGATGATGATGATGATGATGATGATGATGATGATGATGATGATGATGATGATGATGATGATGATGATGATGATGATGATGATGATGATGATGATGATGATGATGATGATGATGATGATGATGATGATGATGATGATGATGATGATGATGATGATGATGATGATGATGATGATGATGATGATGATGATGATGATGATGATGTAGTATCTTCAGTTGTAAGCAGCATTTGTCAGTTTTTCAACTGAAGAGTTAGTCGTCAATCCTTTGTTGGTCAATCGGAGTGAGCATAATTGACGCTTTGTCATCCAAATCCACTTTTCATAGAAACTTTTAGAACATTTGCCGAAGAAAAGACGATCCATTGAGGCCAGTTTAGCGAACATCGTCACCTATAATGAAGATGTAAACAGCAGTTGAATGAAGATAAAGCCTATATTATACAGTATATATACTTCATCTGAATGCAGCTGTTTCTATTCAGATGAATTCGACGCTTATAGAAAGCCTTTAGAAACACCGACGAGAATTGTCAAAGCGCTCAGTTTATAATAAGAAATGGAATCAAATGGCTAATATTCTGACCAGGGATATTTTACATCCAGCTAACACCCCTCAATTTGAGACCGGCACCCCCATCACCCCCAATCTCAGCTATGGGGTGACCTTTTTTGCTTGTCAGACTTTTTTGGCAGGGGACCCCAGAATTTACGGACACCCCCAATTGATATTTCTATAGAAATAACCCCGATTCTAAGCGATCGAAAACGCAAAGAATCTGATACAGGGTTAAGGTTTATAGGCTAATTGCGAGGACACTGTTATCAATTCCGGCTCAAACTAACGAATTTATATGGCGCCATACTTTACTCTGAGCCAAGACTTTCTAGTTCAGATGAGGAGCAGTTGGTGAGCAACTAATGAGGTAAGTTGGAAGTCAGTAAGTTTACCGCCGATTTATACTCCATTCAGCTACGAACACCCATCAACCGAGGTCAGGAAATATTGAAGACGCAGCCTTAATCAGCTCTCCATCACTCACGAGAAACATAAAACTTATATATACAGTATATATATATATATATATATATATATATATATATATATATATATATATATATAAAGCTTTAGTGAATGCTCTATATTATAGGAAATGTTAAACCTTCTAAAGTTGGTTAAATTTCAAAGCCTAAATATTATAATATTTCGTTTTATTTCAATAAATGGCAAATTGGGGCTTTCCTCAAAAAGAACGAAGGACATTTCCCCTGAATTTCTTCATTTCTTCAAATAAGACGCATTGTCAGCGAATAGGTCTCTAGTCGTCGTCTATTCGCCTAACATTAAATCATATCAGACTTTTTTCAAAAACCCTTATTCGGTCACATAAATCCACTAAAAAGAGATTTAATAACGATATGGATATATTATATTTTAAATATAAGCATCATATGTACAGAGTGGACCGAAAAACGGTCTGGTTTGAAGCGCTATAACTTTCTTATTTTAAAATGTACATAGGAAATAGCAGCATCACTGAAGCTGATGTATACCTGTTTTTGGCCCACCTTATATGTGTGTATATATGTGTGTGTATATATATATGTATATATATATATATATATATCGATGGTTATTTCTGTATAGCCTGATCATGTACCTTCGATATCTCGTGTGGATGGAGGGAGAGGGGGAGGAGGAGGAGAGGACAGCAGCGGATGCAGCCTAATCATCCTCTTCGCTT
Organism: Metaphire vulgaris; assembly: GCA_018105865.1. Lineage (NCBI taxonomy): Eukaryota > Metazoa > Annelida > Clitellata > Crassiclitellata > Megascolecidae > Metaphire > Metaphire vulgaris. Next base: position 15,968,848 of record CM030849.1, read on the forward strand.
CTTTCGAGTCGAGCTTAGACAAACAGAGTAGAACAAATATTAGCCTCTCTCCCGCAGGTCAGCCTAAGAAGCCGAAACCCCGCTCCAACGCCCCTCCCTTCTCCCTCAGCCACTCTCCCTTCCCTCCCATACCCCACCCCTCTAAGCATCCACCCCCTCCCCCTCCCAAGCGCAGCGCTGCATTCAAAGGCTAAACACAGGACCACACACGCAGTCGGTTCACTCGAATGCATTAATTGGCCAATGCTCATCAGTCTCGTATATATAAAGAGAGAAGCAAAGACAAAAGACATTGACACCGTTACATTTATCTATACTTTATAACCTGTAATATTATATATATATATATATATATATATATATATATATATATATATATATATATATATATATTATATGTAATATATATATAATACACATATGTATAAGTTGCTAATCATGCATTTAATATGGCGCGATTTTAATGAGTAAGTAGATTGCATAAATGTTCCAAAAATTTATCCTTTTAATTTCTCTCTAACTCAGTAGAAGAACTTACAATGTGTATGCATATTTTTATGTATGTGTGAGCTTATATTGCAGATGGATTTGAAGTACAGTACCATCGACTGATACCCTCAGGTATTATAAGCTGGTGCTATAGAAGTGCATAATTGTTATTATTATTATTATTATTATTATTATTATTATTATTATTATTATTATTATTATTATGCAAAACTGTGGCTAGAGTATTTAGCGCCCGGGGCAAGGTATCAGTTTTTCTCCCCTACCAATCTAAGAACTGGTGATGACCTTTTTTGCTTAGCCTATATTATCAGACGAAGACTTAACGACGTTGAAGGAGTTCAGTAGTGAAAGCGGTTGCTTGTAGAATGCGCTAACTCTTCCCCTTGGCATACTGACAGTACCGTCGTGAATAAAATCAACCATGGTTTCTGACGCGCCCCTCCACCTCCAGGACTGCGCTCGGGGCAGCCCCCCCCCCCCTAGCTACGGCGCTCTGTGTATGCATATCCATACATATAGCTATATGTATACACGCATGAATGTATGCTCTGTGTAAATAATGATTGGCTGTACATTCGGATGACGGCGTAGAAACATACAAAGACCAATTGTACGCAAAACTCAATTCTTATTCTGAGAATTCGACGCCATCAGAAAGCGACATGTCGTTGCCATGGTTACCGACCAAATAGAAAATATCGAAGCAAGCCACTTTCCCCTACCCCGACCCAACATCCATAAATCCATCCATTGCTTCAGTGTCAATATAAGTGTGCAATTGATAATTCATTTTAGTGAGATGTTCGATAGAAAATAACTTCATCATGTACATATACTGTATATACGGTGTTGTCTGATGCATTCGCTAGGCGGCCAGGTGTTGTCTAAGCCATTCGCCAGGTGGTATTTGAATCAAACGGTGGAGTTTTTGAACAACAAAACAGTTATGATGATGGGACCCGAGGACACAACATGAAACTGTTTAAGAAAAGAGTTCGGAGACACAAAGAGAATTTTTAGTGCTAGAGTGGTGGACAGCTGGAATTAATTGGATGAGAAAATAATAATGGTTACTAAGTGTAAATGCTTTTAAAATAAATCTAAGTACTATAGGATACTATATGGAAATAGCAGAGATATTAGTCTTTAGACAAAGTAGTGTAGCTGTTAAATTGTTAATACAGCAACTGAATGATGCACTTATCATGGGCGTTTGGAGTGGGTGCAATTGCACACCCTGGAAAAATTGTGATGTTATGAAAAAGTAAAAAATTACTTATTTCTTTCGTCACAAGACCCCATTTGAAAATGGTATACAAGTAATTAGGATCGGTCTGCAAGGACGAGGATAAGGACGAGGACTGACTTCCCAAGGACAAGGACAAGGACTTCAGATTGGTCCTTAAGGAGTCTTTAAGGACAAAGACCAGGACAAGTATTAACATTACTGGTAGGAATGAATGGATCGGTGGAGCCAGGGACGTCATTGGTGGGGGACAGGGGCCGTTGCCCCCTGATTTAAAAAAACTCCTTATCATTTTTTCACGAATGATTATGCTTTTCAGTTTTTAAAATGCAAATTGACTAAAGAGTTGAAAAGACTGACAAGCAAAAAAGGTTATCGATTCCTCGAGGAGTAATCAGAAGTTGCCAGGTGGAAAGTGTCTTGCCCCCCTCCCCGTTGGAAAACAGTGAAATGACGTCTCTGGGTGGAGCATAGTGGTTCTTACGCAGGGGCACCCTCCTGAAGCACTTTAAACATTATTTTTAAATTAAATCATTATATAGCGCCTCTCTGGGCTAAATTCAGAAGAGCTCTCACTACGACCAACTCTCCTGGATTTAACTTGGAACTCCTGGATTTTCCAGTGTCTGATGCTGTGTATTATGAAGTGACGCTATAGAAGATGATTATTCGATGAGATTAGATCCTGATTTCATGTTTAAATACAATAACGCTAAATCGTTAGACTTTTTGCCTCATTTATAAATTCAATCTTAAGCGGTTTCCAGTTGGGTCTCTGTGAAGACAGGCGATTGAGGGGATGGCCCTCTGGACCCCGTTGGGGCCTGGGGAGACACGTTGACATATTCGCTCAAACAATTTCAGTTCTCGAATTCTGGTGTGACAAATTCAAAATGAGATTTCAGTTTTTCATACACTAGTTACTTAATTTCAACGAGTCATTCACCAGATGGCAGCACATACTCAATGGCCTAAAGTCCTATTCTTTCGTCAGGTGGCGAGATGTCATAAAATAATTATGATATTCGTAGATTTTGTTAGTTAAAACTATAAAATTGAAGACTAAAGTGAATCTATCACCAAGAAAAAAACAAAATGAAAAGCAACAAATAACTGGATTACATATAGTCGCATTTCATTAATTAAATTATAAATAAATAATTATTAACATAGGCCTATTAAGCCTATGGTTATTAATAAGCAAATATTTTATATATCGCTGCTAAATAACCTCTAAAATGAGTGAACAGGAGGCAGTGACGCAGTCTAGAAGCATTCAAATTATGAGTCGTTGGATTTTTGCTTTAAATTTCGAATTGTTCGCTATTCTGCTGGAGAAATAGCCTATGTCTCTTAGTCGCTAATATTAGCTCTAAAATTAAATCTGTTATTGCTGAAATCTAATCTGTTATCGCTCACTCCATTACCGTTTAAAACAGTCATTTAATAGGTCGTTGCTCTTTCTAGGTTAAATAGCTTGTTCCATGTTAACATCGGCTGGCACTATTCGTCTAGCGCTGATCTCGTGAGTTGCTGCACGAGTCGAAATACACTTGGACTTTCTTTAGTTTCTACATCAGATTATTCTTTTCAAATGCAATGACCTGCTGCATGTTGGATAGCGCATTCACTCTGAAATTAAGACAATTGCCCAGAAATAAGATCATCAATCAATCAACCACTAAACTTCTATGGCGCCACTATCATAATGCCCAGGGCATAGCCGAGACAATTGACAGGTCAAGAAGATCAAGATCGGGGAGCTCTAAAGGGGATAAGCCAAGTCAAGATCCTAGTCTCTGCTGTCATCTAGAGTTCAACCACATCCAGGCACGTTGGAACGAATTTTCAGCAGAGGTGCAGATTTTCAGATTTTCTTAAGAAAAAAATTCGCATCTTTAAAAACCTGACGAGCAAAAAAAGGTTTTCACGCACGGAAGTTACTTTCTTATTTTTCCAGGGGTACTGGAGGTGCAGATTCCTACCGGCCTCCAGGGGTGCGCTGCACCCCTGAATTTTTCCAGGGCGTGCAGCTGCACCCCCACTTCGTACGGGCCTGACCACATCTCTTTCTGTTTCTTTTTTCATAGTCTGCCTTGCTGTTTCCCCACTCCCACTCTAGACTGATCTCTTGAATTGACCTTGCTTGGCTGACCACAAAACTTCGGCTATAGCTATTTCAACTGTAGATTAAATGCCTAGGAACAGTGGCGTAGCTACATTGGTGCAAACCCGCCCAGGGCCACTTGTGCAAATCGTGTAAATCCGATGAGATTTTTATTTGTGGTGGTGTAGATCTGGTATTATAGGTTCTACAAGACTGCAACTGGTTAGTTACAACTTTTCGCGCCAGACTGACTTCTCCAGTCGGGCAAGTTCAATCTGTGCGCGTTAATTAATAGTCTCTTCGTTATCGCATAGCATCTGGCATGACCCAGTGGACTGAGCTGATAAAGGCTGCCAGCCTCTACTATCTAAGGTCCGAGCAGAAGATCCACGCTGTGTCTACCTCGATGGCATACGATGGCGCACATACACAATAGCTACATTTTCCTAGTTCAGGATTGGCGTATACGTTTCAGTGTTTCAGTTGGGGAGGAGTGGTTTTCCCTCGTGTCACTGCCGATCGTTCAAATAGGGCAAAATATCTCCATTATTCTGACATTCGTATTGAGTACTCGTCCGAAATCAAGTTGATGGTGGCTGCGATTGCTGAATGTACTTTGTATAGGCCCCTAATCGAATGTCCGTTTCTAGAAACTTTCTACAGTTTGCTAACTACAATGCCAGCCGTTCGTAGGCCGTGAAACTGATGCAGGTAGCAGGCACTGTAAGTTTATAATACTCTAAATAATTAATCAACAATTGAAACATGTATTGCGAATTTGCAATAATCGTGAATTTCGCGTCAAAAGCTAGACGTAATGAGTTGATGACGTCTGGGACTTTGTAGGCCTTTAGTAGGTGTTGTACATTATGATAAAAACTTCACTACTCGAGAAGTGAGCCTGGCATTTTTAACGTTCACAGTCACAGAGAAGAAAGTGGCACATCCCAAATTCCCAAGTGTCTTTTGTGTGTCTAAAATGCGCTAAAATTCACACGCAGGCATTTGTGATTTTAAAAAATTTCCGGGGGTTATAACCCCGGAGCCCCCGTTAAAAATGGGAGGGGAGGAGGAGAGAGAAAAGGGAGAGAAAAGAAGGGAAGGAAAAGGGGCGGAGGGTTTGCACCGGTCAGGATTTTTTCCTAGCTACGCCAATTCCTAGGAATAAGCAACCTATGCGTAGGGTTGCCAGATGCATTGGTAGCCAAAGGAGGACAGAGCCAGACGAAAAGGAGGACAGAGGAGGACATTGTATACATGAAACCAGCTGTGCAGTGGTCGTCCATAAATTACGTAACGCGGTTGGGGGAAGTCCGGCCATTTGTTACGAAGTGTGACGACGGGGGGTTCCGGAAATGTTACGTAACGCAAAAAAATTTAAGTGACCGTTTTTGGCTTGTCAGAGATTTTGAAGAGGAAAAACAAGGATGACCTCTTTTTTGCTTGTCAGGGTTTATCGAGGAAAAATACTGAACTTTTTTGCTTGTCAAGACTTTTTGGAGGACGAAAATGGGGGGTCAGCCCGTTGTTACGTAATATTTGAGGGGTCTGACGTTTTGTTACGTCGTGTTACGTAGGGGGGTCAAGAAAGTGCCAAAATCGCGTTACGTAATTTATGTACGGCCCAAGGTCATCGAGTTGTATGGCTGATGATGACTAGCCGACTGTTTACAGTCTCTGCGTTTGCTACTGGAAATGAAATTAACATTTTGACCAATGACCATAGACTATTGCATAGACACTAGAGATAGAATGACGAGAGTCGAGTATTTTGGGACTTTGGACAATCGATATTGATATTATTATAACGCTATTTTAATATCGATGTATAAACGTATGAAATTCGTCAATACGAGAACGAAAATTGATAGCATACAAAAAAGCTCAAAAAGGAGGACATTTTACAATTTTTAGCTTTGCCGGGAGGACGGAGGACACGGACCTAAAAGGAGGACATGTCCTCCTTTTTGACGTCTGGCAACCCCAACGGCACCCCGAAAGCGTTATAGAAATTCACGAGAATTTACTCCCTTACTTAATTACTTACAATTGAGGATATGAGCCTCTGATCCCCGTTGGAGGGACACACTTTGACATTATTCACTCAAACAATTTCAGTTTTCGAGGTCTGGTGTATGTTGTTCCTTAGTTACTCTATTTCAACCTCCTTATTCGCCAGATGGCAGCAGCACACAATTAACGGCCTAGAGTTCTCTTCTTTCGTCAAATGGCGAGATGTCGTAATATAATATTATAAACTTAGGAGATTTTTAATAGTTAAAGATATTAAACTTTTATAGTAGCCTACCTAGCCTGGGGCCCTGGACCGTTTTTGGCGTTTCGCGACAGACGCTTAAAGTTCTCAACAATTTCTGTCGGAGGATGGATAAAAATTAAAATGAACATAATTGCTGTCAATGTGCCAAATGCTGAATGGATAATGAACTGCATCCCACGGCATCCATGGATATCGGCAGGGAATTTATGTCGATTTAATGTTAAACTTAAATGGGGGAATTGAAAATCATACTGAAAACAAACCTTCAGATTTAGAGGTGCTCGGTTCGCTTTTGTCCTGTGTTTTCAGACTCGGAGCTCCTTTTAAAGTTTCTTCTGCGTAGAAATAGTTGACGCAAAATATTAAAAGATTTAATTTACTGACGCTCATCGTCTTTGATATGGACGCGTCTTTAAACAAACACACACATTTCTAAGGCTCGAAATTGAACCGACAATAACGAATTCTGTAATAGAAGCAGAAAATGAGAACGAGGCTCTGTTCTCTCTGTCGAATTAAATCGAATCAAAGACTTCTATGGCGCCATTTTAGTACTGTAACGTAGTTGATGGTCGCTCTAAGATGTAATCATTCTATAATCGCATTAGTGACATCGAATTTCGTATGACCAGTTTGTGCCTACCAGTTCCGAATAAGAAGATGAGTGGAGGAGCACAGCAAGTCCTCTGACATGGAAACTGGAAAGAGTCTAATGGATAAATGATACAGTAGGCTATCTCTGTCGTGAAGTATCAAAGATATCAACGTATCAGTATGGACCTGGTTGAGTACCGGGGTAGTCAGTCGCGAGTATCGAGTGAAAGGCGGAGGAAGTAGGACATGCTGAGTCGAGTGTAAGTCTCTATGGATGACTGCTCCATGGTAATGTTCGTCTAGTATTACCAATGTCTTCGCCGCCGCCATATTATAAAGAACGTCTAAGCCCCCCTCCCCTCCCCCGAGTATACTAAACTTACTGCTGACTTGCGATAATATTCGCCGGTTGAGTTGTTCGGTCTTTCTGTTGATTGTCTCTGGCGATAATTTATCGTCTGCAAATAATTAAACAGTCGGCGTCTATGCTATTCAATGTTCTGCTATTCTATGAACTGCTCTAAAACAGCCGCCATTGCATTAATAAGCCTTAATCAGAAGGTGAGTTCATGCTAGAACGGGTCTATGGATCGGAAAGTGAAGCCAGTTTTCTCACTTTTCGGCCATCCTTTCTAGTTTCTTCATTGGTGACCATATTGTTGTAAAACCTCAGTTTGTTTATTAATCGACAAATTTGAGGCGAATTGTTAAAATTTTTACTCTTAAACTGGGTATATTTTTCTTTAACCAGTTTTATTTAACTTTCTCATCAACATGACCTATTATCTACCGTTACTATTTGTAATTGAATTGATTTAGGCCTTCTCTTAGTTTTTACAATTAATTTTTTTACTCCACACTAAGACTTTTGACCTCGGCAGCTTGTGAGCCGCTGCATGAGCTGAAAGATTTTGACTTTTTTAACTTTATTTTACTCGTTAATCTCCTGACATCATGACCTATTTTTTATTTTAAACATTTCTTTTTAAGTGTCGCACTTTTTATCGATGTATTGTTTTCATCTTCGTCTTATACGCATTTCCATCTCACCCGACGCACAGATATCATTATCAGCTCTTTCAGGCGATATCCACCCCAAATCCCGGACCATCCCAATCACACATGTTAATCCTCAACACACAATTCACTGGCTAACACAAAATTAGACCCCTTCTTTCCAAAAATTTTGACATAGTTGCACTAACTGAAATATTGTATCACCTGGCTTTTTTGTTGCTTTCCCCGTTTGATTTGCACTGCTTTTCTTATTAGTCAATTAGCAATTCCTCTTCAATGAATTTCTCTTCATTTGAATGCTCATTAGTCACCCTCAATCTTCCTCTCTCAAAACTAACTATTTTATTTATCGTCCCCATTATCATCAAAATACTCAGCCTCATTTGTGACATTCCTGATGAAACTTTTGGGCTCTCAGGCAACTCCACACGAATTCTTAATTACTGGCGACTTTAATTTACACGTGGACAAGAGTGATGATCCTAACTCTACCCAATTCATGCAGCTGCTCACACAGACAAACCTCACGCAACACATATCTCTTCCAACTCACACTTTTGGACACACTTTAGGGGCATCATTATCTCCAATCTCAGCAATTAGGGTGGCACCTACTCATTCCTGTCTCAACAAAATTGACTTGCCTTGTTCTGTGATAACATTAAGTCATCTGACCTAATTACTAACACCCTACTACCCTGTCATCACTGATCGATAAATACAATTCTGTGCTTTCTGGTCTTCTCAATAAACGGGCCTAGACCTTTTTCGTCTCATAACAGCAAATGAATATGTATAATCTCCTTACATCTGCCAAAAGAAGTACTATTCTAACATCATTTCAACAAATAAGCTCAAATAATAAGCTCTAAAAAATGTAAAAAAATGTCAATCCATTTCCCTGTCAGAAGTTCAGCAGAGGGTCCTCAAGTCTTTCACTATTACTCAAACCACCTCTCCTCATTATCCTCCTCCCCACAACCTCCAGCAACAAGGGCCAAATAAACAATGTGATCTAGGACACTCAGTGCTAAATAAACGGTTGACGACGATCAAAAAAAACAAGGTCGTCAAAATTGTGCTTTCCAGACTGAATGAAAAAAATTATGACAGACTCTTAACTCAATTGGTCCCGTCGGCCATTCTGCACATTCTGGGCTCTCGGAATCTTTTCTCTCGGAGTGTCCTGTCTTGGCCAAATTTCTCTTTCTCATATTATAGATTATGGAGTGCCTCAGGATCTGTTCTCAGGCCTGTACTGTTCAACGTATAAACTTTCAAAGTAATCGGTAGATTCTATAGCTATTCCTTTCCTTCTCACCTCTTTCATTCAACTATATTATCCAGTTTCTGAAACTTAACAGAAATAACGGCAAATAAATTGACTTCAACTTAGCCGTCCTTACAACTTTGTTCATAGTCTGCCTTGCTGCTTCCCCACTCTAATACAGTTGATAAGCCGTGTGATTGTTCATTTTGTGGATAAAAGCATGAAATTTTGAACATTGACACTTCTTATAATTTAGTAACATTCTGTCCAGAGGCAAAATCATTTCGAATAAGCTTAAGCCTCACTGGTTATAGCTATTTTAAGAGGTATCCCTAGGGGTATTGTTGACAATGGGTAAACTGGGTCTCAGAATCCTCCAATGTAAGACGGGCATTTTGTTTTTAACAGAAAGTGAAGGTATTGTATGACGGTTGAAAATATATTGTATCTGTCGAAGAATTGTAGGGGTAAACCCTGAAACTTAGCAGAAATAACGGCAAATAAATTGGGTAGTGGCCTTACCCAGTTGATAAGGCTGATTGTTCATTTTGTGGATAAAAGGAAATTTTGAACCACGTCCAGAGGGTAGGATAGTACACATAGGGGCAGGGGAAATTGTGATAGGATAGGGAAATCAAAAGTGCTAGCCATTTCACGTCTGCCAATACCAATCTCTGTAGTTTTATATCAAAAGTGCTTGGCATTCAGAATTTTGCCTGTGGTATTCTCTAATGCGTAAATTGGACATTTTAAAGGACATTTTTAAACTACAGAGAATGGTATTGGCAGACATGTGAATGGCTAGCACTTTTGACAGAGAAGTGAAGAGCACCTGCTAATCAAGTTTTTTCAAAAATTAGGCCACTATCTCTTGTATATCAAATGTGCTTGGCATTCAGAATTTTTCCTATGGTAATTTCTATTGCGTAAATTGAACATTTTAAAGGACATTTTTATCTGCAGGGAATGGTATTGGCAACATTACTCATGGGGATGAACAATTGTGCCAGTTTTCATCACAATCTGAGATGGTGGCGTCCGATTTTATTCAAAAGCGTGTTGATTTGATGTGGAATTACCCTTTTCGTATTTTAGTTTCGGAGGAAAGGCGAAATGAAATGATAATATTCATACCTGTACACTCTATAAGCACAATTATTACTTAGTATTGTTTATTTGGCACTGTATCGATTGTCATTTGTGTACGTACTGCAGCTCAAGCGGAATTTTTTTACAAATTATCAAGAAAATTTATGGTGCCAAATTGCATGGTAAGAGATAACAAAAACTTGTGCATCCTTTGGGGAAATTGTTCAGGGCCATGTACCCTATAACTGTGCCAAGTGGCATGCTTTTATCCAGAAGTGAACGATTCTTGGCTGTTATGGACTTTAGCCACTGAACTACTCCCACTCTAGACTGATCTCTGGAATTGACCGTGTCCGTCTGACCACAAAACTTCGGCTATAGCTAAGCATATTTCAACTGTAGGCCTAGATTAAGCGCCTAGGAATAAGCAACCTTTGCGGCATCTGCTTTCAAAAGCGCTATAGAATTTATTTCCTTACTTACTTACTTACAATTGAGGGGATAACCCTCTGACCCCCGTTGGATGGACACATGTGACATTCGCTCAAACAATTTCAGTTGTCGAGGTCTGGTGTTTCAAAATCCAACATCAAGATTATGTTGTTCCTTAGTTACTCGATTTTAACCTCGTCATTCGCCAGATGGCAAAAGCACACAGTCAACGGCCTAGAGTCCTCTTCTTTCGCCAGATGGCCAGATGTCATAATACATGTCTTATGATCTTCATGGGAGATTTTTAATAGTTGAACTTATAAAACTGAAGACAAGAAATGATTCTAATTCCAAGAAAAAAGCAAAATGGAAAACAACAAATAACTGGATTATATAATGTCACATCAAAGGTTACATGTTGATTATTAAATATGGTTATTAACAGAACAATAAATATTTTATATTTCGCTTATAAATAACCTTTAAAAAATGAGTGAAGAGACAAATTGTTCGTCGTCGTCGTCATCATATTTAAATAAGAAATTCAATATGAATTGTTCATTAATTAGGAGAGTGTCAATTGAATGAAAATATAATTATATTACGCCTAAAAGGAAATTACTTTTAAGAGCTACTTAATAATTTACGGATGAACCAACGCTTCAAAATATACCAACATTTTAGACACGAATAATATTATTAATTATTTAGTCATTGGTTAAATAGGAAATACCCTCGATTTGTAGAAAACAAAAGAGAAGAATAACTCAAAATGTCACTTGAAACTAAGTTACAATTCTTAAACTGATGTTCAAAGGATTAGTTCCGAGTCATTTGAATTAAACTGAATATATTCGTTTCTTGTGATCCTTGAAGAGAATGTGAACACTTGATGTCGATAGGAGGCAGTCAGTATAATCCTTCCTTGACTTTGTGAATTTGGTGATCTCAATATGACTCTTTGATTTATTTTAGACAAGAAAATCGAGTTTACTTCCTAACTCTCGTATCTGAAATGCAGGAGCGTAGCAACGAAGAGTATATCGGTATATATACCCCCCACTTTAAAAAGTCTGCTCTAAAGTCTTTGTGTTAGTATCCGTTTTATTCACATTTTGGACATTAAATAAGAACATTTCTCTCTTTGGGCATGGTTTTGATTTTGAAATTGCAATGACTGGTCAAGGTACGGTATATCACCGCCCCCCACGGGCCCAACCCCAATCAAATTCCTGGCTACGCCACTGCTGAGATGCAGCTTTTGATCATTTCAAAGAATGAAGAAGGAATTCGAATACTTTGGTTTCACTAAATGAGGGAAGAGAAGCCCAGTTGCAGTTGTTGCTGTCCCTGTCTTTTCTACTATAGCAGCTGTTGTCTCTGCTGTAGCGTTGTCTTTGTCGATGTCCGTTTCTTTCCACTCGACTTTTCCAGTTTAAAAGGGTCTCCCACTGACTCCAGAGGTTCGTCCACCACAACCACCGACTGGAGCTCCGTCGCCCCCACCCTCAGCGTCTCCCTCACCTCCTTCGTCTCCCTATCGAAGGTCCGATAGACGAAGGGAAAGCGATGTGTCAGTCTGCGGCACAGAGTGTAATAAACCTCCTCCGCTCCAAGGGAATGTTCCGTCCGGTGGTCGTAGGGGGTGGTGACACAGTAGCCCAGCTCGCGGTAGGTGCTTTTCAGGTAGAAGAGGGTGTCTCGGGGGGCGAGGGGTGACAATGCCCCGAGGGGGCGTCTGTGAAGAGGAAAGATTTTGTCCTTTGGGTATGACTGCGATCGGAATACTGGGTCACTGTCGAAGATGTGAGTGGCGTTTTCTTCAAAGAAATTGATGTCAACATAGGGAAAGCCCCACTCGAAGCGACTGCTTCTGCTGCTGTACTGAGAATACAGCTTCAGTCTGTACTTGGTGGGAAAGACGGTGTACGCCGGCGACAGGGCAAACAGCACCGAGTAGATGTCGTCCCGTTCGGTCCCATTCATGTAGATATCGACATCGTCATCCCAGGGAATGAGGTCATGGTGACGATAAGACCCGAGCAAAGTACCTCCGCAGAGAAAGTACCCGATGCCGTACCTGGCACTCGCTGTCTCCAGAGCATCCAGTATCTGGTAGATGATGGTCTTTTCCCTTCCGCTCATCCGATACGAGAAGATTTTCCCCCTGGGGGGAGGCGATGGCCGCTGTCTTGTCACTCCGCGTGACGGAGACTCAGACGCACGGAATGTGTACACTTCGTAGTCGTCGTAGTCAAGGGCAGAGGAGGAATGACGAGATTTGTTGGTCCACTGGGTGCCCTCGAAGGCCGGAACAGAGGGCATCGGAAGGCCAACGGGAGGAAGGCCAACGGGAGGAAGGCCAACGGGAGGAAGGCCAACGGGAGGAAGGCCAACGGGAGGGAGGCCAACGGGGGAAGACCAACGGGAGGGAGGGATGCTATTTCCATCAACTTCGACGATTGGTTGATGAATTCAGAATTCGACCGGAAGCCCCGTTGAGCGAAGAAGAGGAACAAGAGCAGAATGGAAGAAGAGGCGAAGAGTAGTTTGAGTCTCTTTCGAAAGACGAAAGATTTCCATCGAAAGACGATCATTTCAAGCGCCGATCACAACGACTCTCGTGGGAGGGAGTGAGGGAGGGGCGGAGGGGAGGGAGCGCAGGGCGCACCTGTCCCAGTGTCCAGGTGTGCTAAGTTGTCTTTGTGAATGAGGTCAATGAGCGACGAAGCTGAAGAATAAAACAAACAGAAAAGAGATTAATCGAAACACAAAAACACAAACCTCTTCCATCTCGCGCTGGAGAGAGTGAGACAGTGGCGTAGCGAGGGAATCTGGCGCCCGGGGGGGAGGGCAAAGTGTACCGTTGGCGCCCCAATACTGCTGATGAGCAAAACAAGTCGTCACGTAGTTCTCGGCGCCCCTTAACTCTCTACGGCGCCACTCTCCTTAAATAAGTTATCTTCCCGACGTGCAACAAAATTAAAAATAAAAAGGTCACCTCACATCTTTCTTCTTATTTATTATGCATTTCACTTACCCATATACCCGATTTTGGAGCCCCTAACCTCGGCGCCCGGGGGCATATGCCTACCTGCCCCCTCACTACGCCTCTGAAGAGAGAGAGAGAGAGAGAGAGAGACAAACAGACTGACTGACTGAAAAAGACAGACAGAGAGACAGACAAGGTAGATTCAAGATTCGGCTTCTAACTGAAGACAAATTTTATATATTAATATTATTAATCATCATCATCATCATTGAGACGCATTTTATAGCGCAGTGGCTTGACGAAAGCCAATGTCAAGGGCGCTTTAGTAGCAAATGTCAGTTGTTTGAACAGCAGAACTATCCAGCTGCCCTCTGCGGCTCGAGGGAGGAGATGGAGTCAGGGCAGAAAGGCCTTCCAGGGCTCTGTAGAGGAACAAGGGAACGACCAGCGTCTGAATTCGAAGTCGGTCCTCAAGCGCTCGCTAGACGAAGTTTCAGCCAAACTCTTTACCGAAGATGACTCAATGAGTTCAAAGGTTAAAACACGCACTCGAGTAGACAAGTACAGCCGTTGAACTAGACAGTCAAGAATCGAGTTAAGACAGTTGAACAACCAATGAAAAGTTTGATCGAATCTCTTACCTTGTGTGACAGTTGTATCTGTCGAGCATCCAGTGACCAGCGAAGACAGAAAACTGTTGAATTTCTCCTCTGCACTCTCTCGCATTCACCGGCCGAACAGTCTTAAGGGGCTTAAAGGATTAAGACGATGACACGCTATACAGAAGCCAATCTCTAGACTGAATAGAACGGTATTTAGATGGACTTAGAAGGCGTCACTGTTGTAAATCAGAGCGAATGGATTAATTTCCAGCAAGCCATTTGCCAAGAGCTCTGTCTCGAAATGCCCAATAATCTGCTGTCCACATTGCTATCTCTGCTTAGAATAATGAAAGTGAAGATGAGTGCGAGCCCCTTCTTCCCCCGTTTGGACCTAAGCTATTTGCTAGAATCGTGCAAAAACAGATTAGAATATTCTGTCGAAGGGGGCTTATGTTCCTTCTAATAACAACGGTGAAATCGTCTCTTTCGTTGTCTGTTGAGAAAAGTTCCAAATAGACGATTAACCGTAAAATATATGTTATATAATATAATGTTATCTCGTCATTTCGAATGACCTAATGTCATTCATCGCATTGTAATATAACGCATCAATGTATCAATTACCTATATTCATTCACTGCTTCTCTCAATGGTAGACATTCCAATGCAAACAATCTACCAGTGTGACATCGGCTTAAGTCTCTACGCCCAATCATAAGGAGCTTAAGGGAGCCGACCCAGCGGCCCACGAGGCGAACTCCCGCCCCACCCCTTCCCTCCTACCCATTCCTCTGAGCAGGTGCTCTGATCGGGCACTGGCTGCGAGATGCTCAGACTCTGAGGCGCTCATTCGCTCTCTGCATCCTATGACGATAGCGCTAAATACACTGCGTCTGTCTGTCTGTCTGTCTGTCTGTCTGTCTGTCTGTCTGTGTCTGTCTGTCTGTCTGTCTGTCTGTCTGTCTGTCTAGATCAAAAGTTTCCAAGGAATTTCCTTGAATCATGAGCCTATTTTTAGTATCGGAGGCTTCAGTTGCATTGATATCTAAAATTGCAGTGGTTCCCAAACTTTTTGTCAATGTAACCCAATGCAAACAAGTGAACTTTGTGCGTACCCCTATGCACGTAACATAAAACGCTTGAAATAAGTTTTTGTTTTACAGTATGCCTTTTTATATTGGCATTTAAATATATTGCGGAGATCACTTCACGTTCTGTCTAAAACGTGCGGCGAACTTTTGTTTTGCTCCTCGGGAATTTTGAACTCTGTCCAAAGAGACTCTTTTGCTGCAATTAGGGTGCACGACACCCGCCCCGTGTATTACCCTGCGTTCGCTACAATTACCTCTTGATACTGTTACCCGTTCCAGTTTCCACCAGTCTTTAGGGCATTATCTGTGTTTCTATTTTTCTTTACATTTTTAACATTCTTAATTCTTTTCGCGTCCCTAAAGATATACGCGTAAAACCACTCATTGTGAAACGCTCTTTAAAGACAAGACTTTAGGGATTATCATAGTCATTTGTACTTGTAGTAGTATTAGAGGTGATGTTGAGAACTTGAGATGTAGGTCTGATGTCCAATAACTTCTCTGTCACATTCAACAGAATACGCGAATTGTTTCAACATTCAGCTAAACTGTCACGTGACACAAAACAGCGAATTTCAATATTCGCACACCGGAAGTGACGTCATAACTGGTGGCAACACTTCTGCAATAAACATAGAGATACTCTAATAACCAACTTCCTCGTATCCAATCATAAACATTAAAGTGTAATGTAAGACTTGTATTCCGCTGACACAGAATAGGATTTTCAAAGCGATAAACGCGGTTTTTACAGTCTATGAAATTAAGTGACTGCTTCAAATGACACTCCCCACCCTCACCCAGTGGCGTATTTAGAATTTTTGTAAGGGGGGCCAGCCCATGGCGAGCGCGAAGCGCGAGCCTATAATGAGGGTCTGAGGACAGGCTAGGCCAAGACCAAAAGGGGGCCATGGCCCAATGGTAAATACGCCACTGCCCTCACCCTAAACATAACCCCTCCCTTACCCCTCCATTACCCCACATACCTGTCGTCATCATCGAGGATTTCAATGAGTCTTTTGAATCCTTTTTATTCGCTAGAGCGACATTGTTAGTTGGTCGTTCATTCGCCAGGTGGCCGATGATCTTTACGTTGGAGAATCTAAACTGATAAAAGATAAATAAATAAACATTTGTTTCATTAATTAAATTAATTCCTTTTATAATTGCTGTTTTTGAGAGAGAGAGAGAGAGAGAGGGAGAGAGAGGGATTACATGAGATGTAATCAGGTACAATATGTGGTATGTTAGTCCTTGGCTTTGGTTCTGGTCTTAAGGACTCCATAAGGACAAGCTGCAAGTCCTTGGTCCTGGTGCTGGCCTTTAGGGTCGAGTCCTTGGTTTGTCCTTGAAATTAGTCAGTGACTTGAATCATCAAACATCGCTGTATTAATTTTGTGTTCTAGCCTTTAGGCCAGAGGCGTAGCAGCCATATCGACAATGTAATGTAATCACACGACAATGGGAGCAACAAATGTAATATTATGTATTACAGGGTGGGTCAATGAAACCGGTTCTATCCTGTTTCACTGCAAATATCTTCACAACCTCTGAGTTAGAATGCGCGACATTTGGTCTAATTCTGCGTTATTATAATTCCGAATGCGGCCATTTCAGTTTTTCTTTACAATTCTCGCGGAGGAGTCAACTTGCGAAAACCAGAACGAATTCATCGAAAATATAAGCTACTGCATGTTTTGCTAATATTTATAGCGCACTTTTTTTCCTCTGTGTTGTTGTTCATATATTCGTTAGAATGGTAATGCTGCTTCTTACATTTTGCTTTCCAATCCTTTACTTTATACGATGTACTAATTCGAAGGATTCTAAGACCACACACAGAATTCTGCGCTTCTGTTTTAAACGAGCTGCCGTTCGTTAAGACAGGGGCTGTCCATTAATTACGTCAACAATTTGGGGGCAATTTTTGACCCACTCCCCTTGTCAACAACTGTCAAATTTTCAGTGACCCTCCCCCCATAATTATGTCGAAAACGTTTAACCCCTCCCCTAAGATCAGTGACGGTCCTTCTAATAAGTGTAGAAGGTTATTATTTTTGCGTGTTTTGCTCATCAAGTGTCAAAATGTGGTGATGACCATTTGTGTTTCTTTGACTGTCAGGCTTTTCCGCTGCAGTGAAAAGCATCTCATGACATTTCCCATTTTTATTATTTATAAAAATGAAATTGTTGACGTAAACTTCCCTTGACCCCTCCCTCCCCTGTCAGCAACTGTCAAACTTTTTCAAACTCCCTTCTCCCTAATTTGTTGATGTAATTAATGGACAGTCCCAGAAATTTTGCTATAGAAGTACATAATTATTGTTATTATTATAATTAAGACTTAATACTTACTTAGCGTTCTTCTGGTCATAGAATTAGATTCATATTCTTCTGTCAAATGTTCTAAATGTTGAGTGATTTTCTTTACTTTCTGGAATTATACAAAATTACGTCAAACGTAATAGAAATATAAATGTTACAACTGGCTTAGGATGACCGCTCTCTCTACTCAGTGCATGCATACTTTTACTGGCCTCAATAAAAGTATCTACTGACCGACCGACTGTGGCTCTGTGAATGATACTTGTATTGGGGCACGGACTTTCTCCCCTGGACATTATCCCCCGGACATTATCCCCCTCGGACATATTCCCCCGGAAAAGAAGTAATGAACAATGTAAATCAATATCATAGTTCTTTAAAAAGGTATTAATTATCGGTTATCTGATGCCATGGCTGTTGTCATTATCGTTTAGGGTTAATGTTTCGTGTCTGGTTTATGATGTGGGTCAAGGTTTAATCTAGTCCGTTTCCGGGGGAAAAATTGCCCTTTCCCCGAAAATTTCAAATTTCCCGGAAATTTTGACATGCTATATCAACTAACAGTAGCCCCCTAGCTGAATTCTCCCCGGCTTTTTCAGTCTCCCAGGCTTTGTCAGCTTCCCCGAGTCCAAGAGTCTAAATTAAACACTGATGTGGGTAATGATTATAGTCAAAGCCCATAGAGTAAATAAAGGGGGGATTATGTCCGGCAGTGTCATTTCAAAGGGTGTACCGGGGGGGATAATGTCCGGGGGATTATGTCCAGGGGAGAATGTCCTACACTCCTTGTATTGAACTCCCTTGTTGTTGTTGTTGTTGTTGTTGTTGTTGTTGTTGTTGTTGTTGTTGTTGTTGTGTTCTGTTGAGTCTCTTGTGGTCTCACTCTTTGCGTTGAATATTATAACGCAACTCTGACGACCATTAAATGAAAAAGAAAAATTTTGCATTACATAATCACCGAAGAAAACTTGACTCATTTTCTTACCCAAACAACCCAACCCACCAAAAAATGGAAAATTTTAACCCAACAACCAACCCTTTGGTGGACCCAACCCATGTCCTTGTCTGATCCGAGGTCATCGATGTCTTTCTGATTTGGAGAGATCGGTGACTTCCTGAGAAAGAGAGAAAGAAGTCTCTGAATCTGTTGATTAGCTTGGCTGCAGCAACATTCACGCATGCTCCCCCTCCGTCCAACGGAATGGTGAATTGTATTAATTGAATTAACAGCGTCCAGACATTTGCGGAACTAATACCTTCCAAGACTTGAACGGTTAATTAATTATTGTATCAAAGCGCTGATCTTAAACAGTCGTCTAATTTCGCTTGAACGGCATATCCGTTATCTCCGCCTTAGCTCGTAAACGAAAAGAATCATCGAGGAGAGGAGGAGGAGGAGGAGGGAGGAGAGCAATCGGTAGCTTCGGGATTGGCCTCTTGTCCCATTTTGTGATCTGCTTTGGCCAAAGCAGCGACTGTAGTCTTTGGAACACATCTACAGTTACCGATATATCGTATATAATACTTAGACGTCACTTTATACAGGTCTCTGTCTTCTAAGACTCAGTCAGTCACACAGAGACACAGAGATTCAATTGACGTTCTTTTCTCTCGTTCTTCGGCGTCTGAGATTTACTGATGGAGCTACATAAATTGTCGAATGAGGATCTGAGTGCGATCTCTTTGAAAGATTCTTCTCGTAAAAGGAAGAGAATGATAGCAGCGGTTGTTATCTGTTGTTCGTTGGTAGTCGTTGGCATTGCCCTGGGAGTTGGTCTTGGGCTTGGGTTGAACCAGGATGACGACGGGGGAGGCGGGGAAGAAACCCCCACTCCAGCCCATGCCCCTGAGCGCATCGACTGTTACCCGGAGGCCAAATGGGGTGCCGAAGGGAGCGTCTCAAGGGAGGCATGTGAGGAGAGAGGATGCACGTATGAAGAAACCTTTCTTCCCTACTGTTTCATGTCTCCTCAAAGTACACTCGGAAGCGGTTACGATGTAACCGGAGATACGACCGACACAAATGGGGTGAGAAGAATAACCCTCAGAGCCCGCGCGGTCAAGAAGTCAAAGAGGTCAACGGGCGGTCAACAGAGGGCGCCAGACAAGGCCGAGTCAGCCACATTCGAAGTTCAATCGGCGGGAGAAAACGTGCTCCACTTTAAGGTCAGAGTCTGACATGAATATCAAAGGTCGAAGGTCACCGCATCTAAAACAGACACTCGATTAAATCATTCAATTGACGAAGGAGATCATCGTTTGTATCTGTTGCCCCTCTTTAAGTTTAGTCCATTCCAGTACTACTACTACTACTACTACTACTACTACTAGTCGTAGTAGTAGTAGTAGTAGTAGTAGTAGTAGTAGTAGTAGTAGTAGTAGTAGTAATGATAAAATAATAATAATAAAATAATAATAATAATCAATGAATAATAATACTAATGGTAACTGTATATTAAGTGGTTTTGCAGAATTTCTTCTGTGTTGAAATGCTTATGGGACAAATAGTTTCCACTTGTATTCAGCTGAAGTGATTGTAAGTGTGTTTGATTACAGATTACAGTAATTACTCTCAGCAGTTAATTTTCCAAAAGTTATCTCAAAAGAACTGGATAATTAGCGGTGAAGAGTTATATTAGTGTGGTTTATGTGAAGAGTTATATTAGACACATATTATTGTGGTTTTCACACAGGCCAATGTATTCTAATCCACTTGAGATCGCTCTTTATTGCTGTTCAACTGCAGTTGTCTCCCGATGGCCCCAGGTACGAAGTACCTAAGGAAATACTGGACATTAAACTGCCTCCGCTTCGTCCTGGACTCGACACTTCCTTCGAATTCAAAGTTACGAACCCAACGCCGTTTGCCTTTCAGGTGATACGCAGAAGCACAGGCACAGTACTGTAAGTACTCTAATAAGTACTCAAGTATGAAGTACTCTAGCTGGCCAACCATCGTGTCGTGCGTTTTTCTATGATTTATATCTGAGGTAAATTAGATCGGTCTTTGGACGTTGTAGACAGCCAATGACATTTTCATAATGCGTATAGTGTAGATAGGGCCTGCTGTAATCACACTCTGGCAGATTTTGCTTCGGTCTTAATTAGACCCGTTAAGAAAATATTTTAAGCACTTGAAAACGCTTAACCTCTTAAAGGCAGTTGAAAGTGATTTAAGTCCAGGAATCTGAAGATATCTCGCTAATAATTATTGAACTTCAATCGAGGCTTTTCGACAAACACACAAGGGCCGCTTTATGGCCAAAATAGCGTCGGTCAAAAATGAAAGGCCTCTAGCAACTGAATTCTATTCTAAACGCACAAAGAGGAGACTTCTTTTTTACTCTAATCTAAATCAGCGGTTCTCAACCTGTCTGTCGCGACCCCGGTGTAGCATATTATAATGACTCCCATATAATAATAACTCCCCCTCATTATTATATATATAATAATAACTCTCTCTATATTATAATAACTCCCCAGAAGAAGTAGGCCTAAAAATTGAACAAAATAACCCTAATTTATAAAAATGTCTCTAAAATGGTTATATAAAATTATAGACTCATTTCCAATCTCCCAGTTTTCCTAAAATTCCTGAAATGGCAATGTTTACCAGAATGTTAAATTACTTAGATGCATTTAATATGCTACCCACTGATCAATATGGTTTCAGCCCTATTTCTCCACTTAAATACCAATAATGAATTTAATTGATACAAAAACAACAAATTTTTAATCCCACAAACACACTATTGGAAAAATCTTCGATATAAAAAAAGCTTTTGGTGTTCTAGACCATGGTATCTCAGCTGGTTTCAGAAAAACTAAAGGGAGTTATTATAATATAGAGAGTTATTATATATATATATATATATATATATATATATATATATATATATATATATATATATATAATAAATAATGAAGGGGAGTCATTATTATATATGTATATAATAATGAGGGGGAGTTATTATTATATATGGGAGTCATTATAATATACTATACCGTTAATTTGTATTGCACAGTATGGGCACCAGTAGTTTACGCACCAGTAGTATGTGCACCAAGCTAGGTTTCAACGGTTAATAACATAACGCGCCTAGGGGGGAGGGGTCAGGAAATTTGTTATAAAGTGTGACGAGGGCAAGAAAAAATGAAGGCACGGGCAACTACTACCCCACCCCTCCCGGTCCCCCAAGGAGAACTCATCGGGTTAGGGTTGGGGTTATGGTTAGGGGTAGGGTTATGGAAACAAGGTATGGAGACCTCCTCCCCTCGTCACACTTCGTAACAAATTTCCTGACCCCTCCCCTTAGGCGCGTTACGTCATTTATGGACGACCCCTAAGCCAGAGACCAGCGGTCAAGCTAAAAAGGAAAGGCTATAAAGGAATGCAAGGTATTCGCATTGTTATTAACCGTTGAAACTTAACTTGGTAGGCCTACGCAAACTACTGGTGCGCAAACTCCCAGGTGCGCAAACTACTGGTGCGCATAGTAATGTAAACCGCGATCCCGGCGGGGGGCGAATGACGATTTGCCTGGGGTCGCCTGAAACCTTCGGAAAGATGGGGTTGTCTCTTTTTTGATGCGCAAAACTTGTAATTGTACAAAATTTTCCCATTGGTAGTTTCTAGTTTTTTCAAACCATAATTGTCATTCGAGGATAGACATTGGAGACAATCAAATAATAATGATTTCTAACATTTTAATTGTCGTAGCATTATTATTTTTAGCAGTTTACATTTATGAACAAAAGTGATTTGACGGTTGGGGGGTCGCCACATATCACGGGGGAATTGAATTGAAGGAGTCGCGGTATTATAAAGGTCGAGAACCGCTGGTCTAAATGAATGCATGAACTGCTTAATGCAGAGGTCCACAAACTATGGTCGGCAAGCTAACTTAGAACAAAGTGGGGGTCACCAATACACAAAGTTTGTGAACCTCTGATGCAGCGTACTTACCAGGGGCGTAGCCAGAAATTTTGGGGATAAATTTTGGGAGTAGGCCTATATATTGTTACCTATTATATATATTATATTATAATTATATCTATTATTATATATATTATATATTATATGTTATATATATATTGTATCCGGTATTATATATGTTGATTTGGGGCGGGGGTATATACTATAAATACGGATATACCCTCTGCCCGTCGCAACGCCCCTGGTACTTACATCGGCAGCTTATTTGAGAATTGTTCGATTGTTCGCCCAACCAGAGCGACTGTCGCCTATTTCGCCCCCTTCATTCACCCCCTTCCCTCCACTTTCAATTGCACTCAGGCGGAACAACCTTTGATCATCTCTAAGCGGTCGTTCAAAGGTGATGAGTTGCCGTCTGCGTTGAAGAATAGACGCTGAAAGGTGACCGCAGGATCTTCCTTTGAAAAAATTGTCGCATTCAGTGTACGTTAAGCGTTCTACTGCTCTGTGTGTTTCCTCAGGTGGGACACTGGGGTGGGGGGAACGTCGGTGGGGGACCAGTTCCTCACGATTTCCTCCCGTCTTCCATCGATCAACGTTTTCGGATTTGGAGAAAATTCGCACAAGACATTTCGTCACGACCTCAACTACATGACATGGCCGCTGTTCGCTCGTGACCAATGGGTGGGACAATCGGTCAGTCGGTGCTACCTACATGCCCTAACCCTAACCTAATGGCGGATTTAACGCCAGCAAAATAAAAATCTAAGAGTCCACCTTCTCTATTGACAATATTCTATAATGATTTGTTATGATTTGTTTGTTTAAACAGCTTTATTTTCCAAAATACAACCATTTGTCACTCAACGTGTCCTGAACAAAACTTTATCGCTACTATTACCCATACACCTATTCTGTAACTCTCCCGCTCTTCCGAAAGTTTCTCGAGAAAAGCTTAAAAACTTGACAAGCAAAAAATGCCATCTCCAGTCACTTCTCACACATGATCGGTAACTTTTTAGAAGAAAGTGTACCGAGGCCTAAAAATGTCACTCCGTCATTGACCCTAAAGCCTTCACCCTAAAGCCTAGGATCTATAAACGAGTCCAAGAAATCTTGAACTACTCTCTTCTTCCATCTGTCGACAGTCAACTTCAACGTGAAATTTCAAAATCTCTGTTAAAACCAATCTTCTTTATTTCCATGTTTGTCTTCTGAAGGACACCTCTGCTTATTAGAATTTGGACGATTTTGTTTCTATTTTAAATGTTTTGACGGGGAATGAATATAAATCCTGGACCCACTTAGAGGTTCGGCTTCTTTTTAAAGATATTGTTAAGGACTTAAGGTTGTGTTGAGTTTTTATTTTAAAATACACAGTTGCAGTCATTTTTGCCTTAGCTACGTTGAAACCCGATTTTGAATAAAAGTTCTTTGTTCTCTTATGAATGAAATTTTACTGAGTAGAAATCTACTTCTGGCTGTTTTATTCTTATTTTAGGGTCAGAATCATTATGGTGTTCATCCATTCTACAGTTGCCTCGAGACAACGGGACACAGCCACGGAGTGCTACTCCTCAACAGCAACGCTATGGGTAGGCTAACGGCTTCACATCAAGACTGTTTAATACTAAGAGGCTGGTCAACTTCGATGAACTGCTGCCTCATTATCTCAAACCCGCCCATTATGACGTCAGTGGTTGATTCGGAATAGCCAGCCAGCCTTTTGCATTGTTAAAGGAATACAGCTAGCCGTTGTAATATTAAGGAATACAGTTATTTTTATATTTGTTGATAAAAGTTAGTATATAGAGTTAGACAGTAAGGCTAAGTGTATATGTGATAAAATGCCTCAAAATTGTGCCGTTGCAAATTGTAATAACACGTGGAAGACACCAACAAGAAACTAACCATCAAAAGGAAAATGAGGAAATTAACTTCCTAGATTTCACGCCTGATTTAACTTGGAACACATATTTAGGATTACATTTTTAAATGTTGTGTAGTGTTTTGTAGTGTTTTGGCGCTTCGCAATTAAGACATTGCATTATAAAAACGTGAGAGAAAACTGTTTTATAATTAGCAGACTTTCACTCATTTCTTTACTACTGCAACTAAATATATTTGTCTGTTTAATACCATCTAACTGTTACTTACATATAGTGGCGTAAACCTGGCGTCAACATGGGGGAAGAATAACTTTTCTAAGTTGATTACAGAAATATGAAAATCACATCCATTCAAAATATTTGGCTGGTTGTCAGCCCATTTAAAAGGAAGATAACCTGTCTTTTATACTTACTTGTCGAGGTTTTTGGAGACTTAGGCCTGTCACCCCCAACATTTCATAATTCCCCTGATGTCAAGGTTTAGAAAAACAGTCCAAGAAATACTGGTGGGAGTTTACTCTCCTTTCCATCTTTTATTTACATCGTTAAACCTTATATTGACTACAAATTATCTATAATTATGTTCGTTTTACTAAGCATTGTATCCGATAATCAATTAATTAGCAATTTCAATATTCACACTTTTATAAATTTTCATTATTATTTGTTTACAATATCTGCACTTTTAAATGTTCATTTTGCAGTGATAATCAGTAATTGGACCCACTTACAGATCAAGACTTTATTGAACGCTGTTTTCGTAACTGATTTTTTTATAAGACTAGTATCTTTATTTTGAGCATGTCAACACTAGAATTTTGTCAACGCAAATAAACGATAAACAATCGACATATAAACAAACTAAAACATTTTTACATAGGGCCTCCATTTGACCATTCTCTTATAGTTAACGTTTTCAATCTAAACTTTTACAAAATCAGCTACAAAACCAGCTACACCAGATTCATACAGGAAGATGGTTGGTATTTCGAAACGTCTGTGAAGTTTCAGAAATAAGTTAGTTATAAAAAGAAAGGGAACCATTTACATTCTTAGATTCTGTCTTGCTGTTTCTCAGTAGCAACAGTCGCTCCAATCAACCAGTGACGTCATATAGCCACGCCTACTTGACCTGTATGCAAAAGAAGGGTTCCTGGCCTGCCTTTGGTATTTAATTGCCTTGCCTATACTTGTTACATACCTAGCAACAAGTTGCCCCCATGCCTAGCAGTTGCCACACCAACGCCAGCACCCCTCCTCCCCCGCTTCCCCCGCTTGCGAAATCCCCTGAGTCACCAATGCGACCGTTGGCAAAATGAAGCCCCATTAGCGACCCTAGTGGCTTTCACACAGACAGTAATGCCTCCTCCCTCCTAAGCCACTTTAATTCAAGTTTTAAAAAGTATATAGTCAGTCCCTGGACAGAGACTTTCACAGTTAACAGTTGTTACTGAGAAACAGACACCAGGTGTTTAGTAAGAAACGATTAAGAGTCAGTTGATGAGTTACGGAGGAGGAGGAGGAGGAGCAGGAGGAGGAGGAGGAGGAGGAGGAGGAGACTTTGCGTCCAATGGTCCATTGATATTCTCCGCCTGATGCGGGAAACGCGTTCGTGGTTAATTAAGTGTTAAATCGAGTGAAGTCGACGCTGAGAGAAGTTCACTTCAGACATCAATAGATGAAATCAAGAATAAAAATAATCGAGAAGTTACATTTGTTACATTTTAAAATTTCTTACAAAGAAATACAACTGCCGGGGTTAGAGCTACAGCAGTAAGGGTTAGGGTTAGAGCTACAGCAGTAAGGGTTAGGGTTAGAGCTACAGCAGTAAGATGACCCTGTTTCTAAAATCGTCCTTTGATTATTTTGTGCTTTTATATTTTCTACTGAATTTTTTTACATTTCCTTCAACCTCAACTGTGTCTGATCTGAAAGAAGTTGTCGTCTGTCATTCTTAAACTGTCTCTTATTCGGTTTGGATTTGGTTCGCCATCGGCTGATGCTCTGGGCATTATCATCAGTGGCGTGGCCAGGATTTCCGGAAGGGGGGTTTGGTTTTGACTTTTGATTTATCATATGTCTTTCCTTCAAAAATTTTTCCTTTCAGATGCTGACAAGGCAAAAAAAGTCGTCACGCCTATGGCGCTTAAAAAATTTTGGTCAGCAGCCCCAAGGGGGGTTTTGACCCTCAAAACCGCGTCCGAAAATTTAAAATGCATGGAAACGCCTAAAAAAATTTCGTCGGCGCCCAAGGGGGTTTTAACCCCATATTGATTAGGATAGTTGCGCCATAGAAGTTTTTGATTGATTGATTGATTGATTGATTGATTGATTGATTGATTGATTGATTGATTGATTGATTCATCTCTTCTCGGCGCCTTTAATTTTGTTCTGCTGTTTAGATTATTCTTTTACTCCGCTGCCCATGTTGACTTATCGGACAATCGGAGGCGTTCTCGATTTCTATGTTTTTCTTGGTCCAACGCCCGAAAACGTGATTCAACAGTACACTGGGGTAGGAAGACGGAGGACATGGACTTTCAGAATATGAAAAATGTCTTTTGGAATGCCATTTATGACTAACATTGACTATTACATTTTCGCACGAACTCTATTACTCTATTACTATTTAGGGTTAGGGTTATCCTAAGTCAGTTAGGGGTGGAAAGATGGCAGAAGTGGTTACACGCTGGATAGGCATCCTGGCGGAACGGGTTCCAGCCCCAATGGAGTCCTTAAGGCAGAGTTATTTCTAGGATTATAAATTTGGGGTTGTCGGTAAATTCTGGGGTCCCCTACCAAAAAGTCTGACAAGAAAAAAGGCATCCCATAGCTGAGATTGGGGGGGGTTGGGGGTGTCGGTCTCAAATGGGAGGTGTTAGAAGGGTGTGAAAATATCCCTGCCTTAAGGTTGACTCAGCCTTATTCGCTAGAGGTCGGTGATAATAAAAATGAAGAGCGGCGTTCAGTTGCGAGGTGAAGCGCAGTTCTAGGCGTCTGACTGGCAACCTACTGCGTCGCTGTATGTCTAAGTGACCGGAGATCAGCGCCGGATCCAACGCTCCAATCAGGACATGGGGAAAACTCGACCCAACCAGTGCTCTTCCGATGGTTCTGTTCTCTTCAAGAACCTCGTAAGATGTGAAGTTGGTTCCCTTTTGGGTTCGATTTTAGCTGCTTCATAGCTATTTGTCTTTTTTAGCTGATTGGTCGACCGTACATGCCGCCATATTGGTCGTTGGGATTTCAACTTTGCCGCTATGGTTACAAGACAATCGAGAGAATGCAGGATGCCGTGAACAGGACTCTGACTGCTGGCATTCCACAGGTTGGTCATCGTTCCATCCGCAAAAAAGAAGTTGATGAGGAGAAATAAATTAATACGCTGAATAACAGTATTTCAGTTCAGAAATATGAAGTGAACATAATTAATGCTTTGCGTGTCTCGTCATTGCAGGACGTCCAATATGCTGATATAGATCACATGAATGAGAGCATGATATTCACCATAGACAACGACAACTTTCACGGACTTGCAGACTATTTCACGGAATTAAGAAATGGTGGAATGAGAACTATAATCATTCTTGTGAGTATCTCTGCTTTCCATCCGCTGTACGCTTTTTTAAATGTTTCATCTATTCATTCACATTAGATGCTGTTTGGGAATTTTAAAGCATAACATCGACTTCAAATTCTTGGAAATCTTTTTATCTTTGGGAGTTTTGTGTGTTTAGTTTTTAATTTGGAATTCCTTTAGTTTCTTTGTCGGTCAATTTGATCTTTATTCTTGCTTTAGGATCCCTGTATGATAAGCAACGTGTCTGACTATGAACCGTTTAAACTTGGAATGGAAAACGACATTTTCATCAAATGGCCAAATCGAAGCGTTATGCCACCCGAAGATTTCAGTCTCACTAATACCACAACTCTTCTTGGCTACGTCAGTTACTAAACTCCTCATTAAAATACTATTCACAACAACAACAACAACAACAACAATAATAATAATAATAATAATAATAATAATAATAATAATAATAATAATAATAATAATAATAATAATAATAAATAATTGTATCTAATAATTAACTTTGTCCATTAAGTTTGTCAGTCACGCCACACGGCAGATGTTGGACGACGTCGTTGCTAGTTTGCTATAGACAACCAAACTTTATAATCGGCGGAGCGTTTCACGAAGCGTCCACGTTGGCTGATTGACCCCACGGGGAAGCGTCCTGATTGGCTGCACGTTGTACGGCACTGCTGGGGGGCACAGTCCCCTCCCGTGTTGGGCCTTAGGCTTTACTGGGGGCGTAGCTCCCCGTGTGGGGCGTAAGCCTTAATGGGGCGCAGCCTCCCGTCAGGGACCAAGCCCCCCAATGGGAGCCCGCATGTCTCACGGGGGGTGCAGCCCCCGTGGGAGACCAAGCCCAGCCACTGAGCCACCCGTGGAGACCAAGCCCCTTTGAGGCCGTGAGTACAAAAGGAGCCGTATGCTCAAGAGTCCGTAGGCCCCACTTGGGCGCAACCCCTCCCTCCCCCAGTGGGAGACCATATCCCCTTTGAAGTCGTAGGCCCAAACCGTGGTCGTAGGTTCCGTTATGGCGTGCATCCCCCTGTGGGGGGGGGTCAAGACCACCCTGTAGGAAAAATTTTAAATGATATCACGCATTCACTTAACATTTTCAGATTTGAGAAATTTTTATATGTAATAATTTAAACTTTTTTAATAAATCGGGGTAGGAAGTAGCCACTCTCTCCCGTCATTTTTGACGGGTTAACAGCTAGTAAATAATAATAGTAATGATGATGATGATGATAATAATAATAATAATAATAATAATAATAATAATAATAATAATAATAATAATAATAATAATAATAATAATAATAATAATAATATAACTGGATCTTAATTGATTTAGCCTGAATTGTCCTTTATTGGAAACCACTGCCACTTTTCATCATGATTATTATTATTATTATTATTATTATTATTATTAAATATTGGTTTAATTTCAATTCTTCGTAATTTTTGTACTATGATCCCTGCGTATAAATCATACTAACAAATACTTTAGATCAGTGGTTCTTAAAGTGGTGGTGCGCGGACCGGCGCCGGTCCGCGGAGTGATGATTGCCGGTCCGCGAAAGAATTCAAAATAAATTTTAATTAGTAACTTATTAAAAAGCAAAATAGTCAAATTATTCTCATTAATTTGATTTTTTCGGAATATTTATATAGTATATGCATAGATGATGGTTGCAATAAATTTAACGTTAATCTTTGTCAATATACCTAAACTTTCCTTGCTGAACGACGGCCAATCAGTGCTTACATCGGCCAGTGAGTCGATGACAGATTTTGACCGGCATCACATATCGCCTCTCCTGACACTGAACCCGGTCCAAACAGCTCGATTGATAGTTGATAGCTAGGTCCTAAATTCCTAATGTCTGGTTTTGCTATGGCATTCCAAAAGCTATGCGGGTATCTGAGCATTAGTCATCTTCTGTGGACTCCAAATTCTCTGTGAATGCAATTTGCTACACCTGCCGACTTGTTTCTTAAAAAAAGCTTCAGAGCCTAACCTCTCCAAAAGTGTGTTTGTGGGGAGGGGGTTTCGAGCCTAGAGGCCTAATAAAAGTTTACGCCCATCAGCGTAGGACAGGCCATGGAATCGTAAATCATTAGCTAATAATTTAGGATTCCATGGACAGGACTACTCCGAGCAAAGTGATTTATTCCAGATGTGCGTGACAATATTTGCTTCTACCATGTACATACAGATGTGAAACAGGATTTTCATTAAAGCTTTAAGAAACTGTTATTGCCGCGGTCCGTGGCCTGAAAAAGTTTAAGAACCACTGCTTTGGATGATTGATCGTCCGGTAATTAAATTTCGTTGTAATTGAGTTACTTTCAAATTAGATGTTTGCAAAGACAGAGATACATTCCATTAGTATTTTGGTCGAATTCCTTTTGTAGGCATTTTCATTTACGGTCGAAATCTTGCTTTATTTTGAGGTTTGGCCAAAAGGCAAAGTTGCTTTCCCTGACTTCTTCCTTCCTCAAGCGCAAGCAGTTTGGTCGGAACTGATAGTGAAACATCGAAAAATTCTTCCATTCGACGGACTCTGGATTGTGCGTTTCTCTTTTGAAATAATTACCTCTTGAGCATTCTTCCGCTCCATAGTATAGAGGGCCTGTGTATCATTTCGTCTTCCATTCACAGCTTAGCAACTATCGCTGCGGCGTTAAACCTTATTATTATTAATGTTGCATTTAATATGCGTGGTCTACAGACAGATCCTGCATTAAGCAGCCGACGACTTGGGAAAGGAAATGTCTCTGCACTAATCTAATGCAAATGCGCTTCTATAGCGCCACGGGGTTTAGGTTCAGAGCCAGAAGATGTAAGTCAAGTAGAATTGAAAACATATTTTGAGAATTTCAGTTCAGGACAGTGATAGGAACTGCTACCTTCGCGGTCACTGGCTTTGAACGAAATCTAAAGAATGAAAATGTGCAATGTAATATAATGTACAGGTTTTAGTCTTTAGAGTCTAAACCTTTTAATAAAAGCAGATTTCATTTGAGTAATTAACTGATTAAGGTCAAAGTGCGTAATAAGTTAAATTGCTACACTGTATATGTTGACTCTTTTGAAGGTCAAATACTAAATTTCAGGACATGAATGAGCCGGCCAATTTCGGAACAAACGAAGTCAGGCCGTGGAATTGGCCGGAATCTGCCAAACCGTACTGGAGTCTGAAATGCCCGACTAATCATCTCGACGACCCGTCGTACAGAACGAGTGTGTTTAGAATTTCAATGTTTTCATCGATTTCTTATTTGTTCGGTTGATTGAGGTTGATTGAGTAGGATTGAAAATTGATGGCCATTGTGATTAATATTTTAGTGCAAGGTCTTGTGAACTTAATTGCTAAAAATTAGCTTTTCCTCCAGTGCTGTTTCTCAGCCTCGAGTCCTTTTACTCGTGTCCTGTAGTCCCTTCACTAAACGGTTGGTGTAATTGTGTGTGGCTGCTTTTTCAGGCATCTTCTTTAATGGATAGCCGCTACAGCTTATCGCCTCTTAACAGAGCACAGAGAACCTCGACACATTAGACAGACCATTTTAAATTGTACTCCTTGCAGGTGGACATGTGACTGCCTGAGAGTTTAAATCTCTGACCGCTCGGAGAGACAGACAGACAGACAGACAGAGACAGAGAGATATCGAGGCAGATAGTGAATTGTATTGTTGCGTGTCTTTTTTGAGGGTTGATGTGTCTGTCTGTCTGTCGCAGTGTCTGCGTATACGTACGATGTTGAGGCTCGGGCGGCCAATCGCAGCGGAGCGCGTCTTTCGGATAAGACGGTCTGCATGTTCTCCGTTCAGGGAGTCAACTCAACTTACAAACACTACGATGTCCACAATCTCTACGGGGCCAGTCAGATAGCCGCTACGCTCAGGTCGGTCAGCGCCGCTAACCAGGCGCTAACCGAGCGTTCATCTCTCTCCCCTTCTCTCAGTTTCTGCGTGCAGAGGAGAGGGCGTGTGGGGCGCAGTGGCCCGCCCCGGACGCACACCAAAGGGATGGGCGTACAAATTGAGCCCACGACCTTATTTTGCTCATCAACACTTTTTTCACAGTAAAACCCTACGTGATCGATTTGCACCTGATGGGGGGGGGGAGGGGATATAATGTGACTCGACGACCTTTTCGTTTGTCAACACCGAATGGGGGCGTCCAAAATCAACGTTTGTCTCTGGCGTCCACCATTCTCTGCACGCGTTTTGGAAGTATAGACCTAGTTCTGCTTCTGTGAAATTTTGTCTGAATTGAGTCTATGACTTCCTCTGATTACAATTTCTAGGTTTTAATTAAATTTTCTTTCGTAAAATTTCTCCGAACTTCTGTACAGAAGAAAAGCAGGCGATTGTTGCTGTTTATGATGCGCAGTGCGTTGCGTAATGCAACGGGAGACGGAGAGCGAGGAATCGTGGTCGGGAGGTCGTCTTTTCCCGGAACAGGGCGTCAGATGGGCCACTGGCTCGGAGACAACTTCTCCGAATGGCCGCATCTCAAGTACTCCATCATAGGAATGCTCGAGTTCAACCTCTTCGGTTTCCCTTATGTAAGCCCAGACACATCAGTGTCTCGCCATGTTGGTTTCTGCCTTCATGAAAATTCACCATTCTCTCTGTTTTATAGTATAGGCTATATTTTGTGTGTGTGATTAAATCAATAGATAATAATTAATATAATGATTATTATATACATGTATATAAATGTGTGTATGTATGTATGTACAATTGTACATTTTATTATATACATGTATGTATGTATGTATGTATGTATGTTTGTATGAATGTATGTATTTGTGTATATATCTAATTGCTGTCTTTGAGATGTTGATGTTGTATAGAATATATATATATATATATATATATATATATATATATATATATATATATATGTGTGTGTTTGAAATATATAACCAAAGAGAACAAGAGAAATCTAAATGATAAGGAAAACCAGAAACAGAGAATGAAGAGCGTAAATCCATGGTCGCCGAAGTAGCAATACATGGCACATGAAGAAGAAGATCATTGTAGCCTAAACTTCTAAGAGCTTAATTTCCATCTTCCCTGTCTGATTCTGTTGCTGTTGCTGTTGTTGGGTTGTAGATAGGTGCAGACATTTGTGGATTCTTTGGCAACACAACTGCTGAGCTGTGCAAGAGATGGATGCAACTGGGAGCCTTCTATCCTTATTCAAGGAACCACAATCAGATAGACAGCTCCGTCGAACAGGTAAGCAAAGACCGTCGGATCTCACCTGAGCTATGTACTAAGAACACTCTTAGTTACAGTTACGTTACACGTGCTGCATGATTCTTCGGAGCTAAGGCCGTGTCTGACGACGCGCCTCATCCTAGGACCCGGCCAATTTCAACGAAGAGGTTACGCGTCTATCACGAGAGGCGCTGTTGATTCGATACTCTCTGCTTCCCTACCTCTACACTCTCTTCCACCAGAGCCACATTCGCGGTGACACCGTCGTACGACCTCTACACCACGAGTGAGTGTCCTGCTACTGTCTTATAATAATAATAATAATAATAATAATAATAATAATAATAATAATAATAATAATAATAATAATAATAATAATAATAATGTGATTTTTAAAGGAGCTGTCCATTATGTCAAAAAATTTTGGAAAATTTTTGACCCCCTTGCCAACAACTGTCAACTTTCAGTGACCTATAATTACGTCAAAAACTTTTGACCCCCCCCCAAGATCAATGACAGGTCCCAAAAACAAGGTTAATATTTTTGTGGTGCTGACCATTTTCCCCTTTTTGCTCATAGAGTGTCAAAATGTGATGGCTATGACCTTTTTGCCATGCTTTTTTCCATTGTAATAAGTAGTATTTCATGAAATTTCCTATTTTTTGATTATTTGTAAAGAGTGAAATTGTTGACGTCAACTTCTCTTGACCCCCTCCTCTGTCAACAAACGTCAAATTGTTGACGTAATTAATGGACAGTCCCAGAGTGGTTTAGAAGGCCAAGTAAACCTTCCATCGGGTTATGGGAAAATTTACAGCAGATGAGAAGGAAGGTTTGGGGCACGGTGTGTGTGGTGGGGGGGGGGGGGAGGCGAGGCAACGATGAAAGCAGATAAACTGCTGTTCAAATTTTGCTGACCTTATCCAGTGGCGTCGCCACGAATTTTGGGTTGAGGGGGAAGGGGCTGGAGTGTCAACTTCCTTACATCCACCCCACACACCCCTCCACAAAATACTTTGTCACCGGATTTGCGCGAATTTGATAGGTGGTCTGGGGTCAGGTTGGCGGGGGGTCAGTTGCCCCCATTTGCCCCTCCACCGTGACGACTCTAATGCAAGATATTAGGCAGGACTTTCATTTAGTTGATGTCCCTCGTTCTCGTACAGTAAATGGCGTTAGTGTGAAGTATGAAATGGCTGGGTGTGCTCTATTTCAAACCCTGTAGATCGAAATTGATATCGATATTATTGGTTATTCTTGCAAAGAGTAAAGCAATGAAGAGGGAACGAGGGGAAAATTTGGATTTTGGCAGAGAATTTCTTAAATCTTATTAGATTTTTTCATATCAAGGTCTTATACACCCTCTATTCAACAAGCCTTCAATTGCCTAACGCAGCGAATTAATTAATAAAACCTGTTCTTGATGTCTATAAGAACTGTTATATATTGATCCAGATATCTTAATAGGCGGCTCTTCCCTCGATCGCCCGATTAGTCATTCCACAAGATATCAGTGGCGTCGCCTGGAAGTTTTGGTTGGGGGGGAGGGGCTGACGTGTCAGATTCCTTACCCCAGCTCCACACACTCCTTCCACATAAAACTTTCTCACCGGATTTGCGCGAATCTGATAGGACAGATAGGTGGTCTGGGGTCTGGTGGGGGGTGATAATGCCTCCTTTGAGTGGCGTAACCAGACTCAAGGTGCAGTCTGGGGTCCGTAAATTACGTAAACAATTTTTTGGGAATTTTGACCGCCCCCTTATCAACACCTGTCAAACTATTCAAACCCTCTTCAATTTTTACGTAATTTATGGACAGCCCCACCTCAACAAAAATCGTTAAAAAAATTAGCATGGTAAACTTAACAATAGACATCAATCAGTCACCAACTCATAAATCTTATCTGCGACGCCCGTTCGCCCCAATTATCTTAGATTTTCAGACCCAATTCAGTAGAGGAAGATGCAGAGGGAATAAATGGAGGCGACTGAAAGTAACTGAAATTGATATGTCACGTAGATACATAGACCAGCCAAACACAATGACTAGTAATTACTGCACTTCTAGCCGATGCATGACGTTTGATGAAGAGACTTCAGTTGACTATTATAATAGTAGGCCTATTGCAACGACGATGGCAGTGCAACATTAAGCAAAAGAAAATTAAAGGCATAATTTTTAATTTTTTCAACCCGGAATTTTTTTCAACCGGGCAGAAAAGCAAAGTAACCCGGGCATTGCCCGTAATTGCCCGGGCGTGGTTACGCCACTGCCTTTGCCCCACCTCGTGGCGACACTAATGATCTATCAGTCATTTTCCTCATTCTATGGACGCTAGAGTTGAAGTTTTGCGAAGAAGATGATGATGATGATGAAGAGGACGAGGAGGAGGAAGAAGAAGAATAATGCACAATGAATAACACAGGACGACGACGATGATGATGATGATGAAACTGTTGTTATGCTTGTTCTCGATTTAAATTGATTGGAAGGAGGAGGGGGAGGAGGAGGATGAGGATGAAGTGATATCTTTTATTTCTTCTAAAGGTTTCCCAAAGACCAGACCACGTGGTCTATTGACGAACAGTTTCTTTGGGGTGCTGCGTTTATGATCGTTCCTATTCTTCGTGAGGTCAGTTCCATTCAATGGACCATCTTAGTCACTGAGTGCTGCATGATGTATGTGTGTGTGTGCGTGCGTGTTTGTGCGCGCCC
This sequence comes from Metaphire vulgaris, assembly GCA_018105865.1. Classification (NCBI taxonomy): domain Eukaryota; kingdom Metazoa; phylum Annelida; class Clitellata; order Crassiclitellata; family Megascolecidae; genus Metaphire; species Metaphire vulgaris. Next base: position 16,004,751 of record CM030849.1, read on the forward strand.
GCGCGCCATGGCTGTTAAATATCGCCGAGACTACAGTATCAGCGAATCCCAGCGATACTTTTTCAGTATCGCATACTGTGTTGCCGATACTTTTAAAATCAAGTATCGATTTATGTATTACCGATACTTCCTAGGGGCCATCCATAAATGACGTCACGCACTTTGGGGGATGGAGTTCAAACATTTGTAACGATGTGGGACGACGGGGAGGGAGTTTCCAGAAATATGACGTAGGCTAACATAATACTAATATTTTTATTAATACCGCAATGCTATGTTACCGCAAAATTGAACGTATTTTACACTTATAATAATTATAATTCGTTTAAATAAAGAATTTGAAAAAGTTTCTGAATATTGTTTCAGCTGTAATAATTATAATGAATACTAGCTGTTAACCCGTCAAAAATGACGGGTGAGAGTGGGTATCTCCTTCCCCGATATTTTGCAAAAGTTCGTATTATTACATATAACAATTTTTAAATCTGAAAATGTAAAGTGAATGCGTAGATTAGCATTTAAAATTTTTCCTATGTGCTCACTGGGTGGTCTTGTCCTCTTCCCCCACCACAGGGCCTGCGGCGCAGGGCCCCGTCGGCCGCCGGGGCCTGTCGGCCGCAGGGGCCCCGTCGGCCGCAGGGGCCCCCGTCGGCCGCAGGGGCCCCGTCGGCCGCAGGGGCCCCGTCGGCCGCAGGGGCCCCGTCGGCCGCAGGGGCCCCGTCGGCCGCAGAGGCCCCGTCGGCCGCCGGGGCCCCGTCGGCCGCAGGGGGCCCCGTCGGCCGCAGGGGCCCCGTCGGCCGCAGGGGCCCCGTCGGCCGCAGGGGCCCCGTCGGCGGAGGGCCCCGTCGGCCGCAAGAGTTTTCAGTTTTCATTTGTCTTATTCTTAAGTAGTATTTGTTTTGTTTTTTTGGTCGTCAGGCCATTTGAAGAGGCAAAAATATATACGGATGACCTTTTTTTGCTTGTCAAGACATTTCAAAAACGTTGCGCTCGTAAAAATTGCAGGGGGTCCCCGAAAGTAACGCGCCGGCTCTGCACAGGGGGCTTCACACCACAACGGAACCTACGACTACGGTTTGAGCCTTCGGTTCCATTGGAATTTGGTCTCCCACGGGGAATGCACCCTCCAGTGTTACCTACGGTCCCTTTAAGGCATACGGCTCCTTTTTGGCTTACGGAGACCCAAAAAGGCTTTTTATCCCAAGGAGGGCTGGGACTTTTCTCCCCGGGGGCTGTGCCAGTGGAGGACACAGCCCCCACGGGGTGCTGGGGTTAGGTCTCCCATGGGAGGCTGCTCTCCCAGTACGGCCTTACATGGGGCTGCGCCCCCAGCAGGACCATCGGCCCCACACGTGGGGCTGCGCCCCTCAGTGGGGCCAACGGTCTTTCTCTGGGGCTTGGGCTTGGTCTCCGACGGGAGGATACGGCCCCCACGTCGGTTGGGGCATGGTTTATGACGTGAGGCTGCGCCCCCTTCCAGTAGGGTCTACAGGCTACGGCCCAACACGGGGGACTGCGTCCCCTGTGGGGCCTACGGCGCCACACGGTGATACGGGTTACTGCGCCCCCAGTGGTGCTGTACAACGTGCAGTCAATCAAGACGATTCGTGAAGCTGCACTGAATACGCCTCGTCAAACGCTCCGTCGATTATATAATGTTTGGTTGTCAATGGCAACAACGTCCTCCAACATCTGCCGTAGGTATCGTGAGTTCGTGACTGACAAACTTAACAAACTTACATAGAGAATTATTATATAAGATTTTCAAACGAGACATTAATTTTGACATTGGAAAGACGACAAGATGACGGGGGGAAGTTAACGCGTTGTGACGTCACATTTGAGGGGTCTGACTTTTTGTGACGAAGGGGGTAAAAAACTGCCAAAATCGCGTGACGTCATTTATGGATGGTCCCTAGAGTGAAAATGTATCGGCGATACTGGATGTCAAAACTTTTCGATTCCGAACTTATTATCGCCGCCTAGGGCGGGCCTAGGTTAGTACTACTACTAGTACAGACTACAGAGCACAGAGCAGCGATTATGACCATAGAATCAAAAGATGATTTCATTGATAAAATCTAATGCTTATGACCTTGTGACCTTCTCGTTAGTTTCCTCGTTTATCGTTTATTCCAATTGAATCTAACATGCTTTTGTTTCTAAAATGTGTGAAAATAATATGGGTTGTTTCTTGAGTTTCACGGCGAAAATATATCATTTTTTGGCAGGATTTGCGATCCTTTGGGAATTTAAAGCTAAATCCCTTCCCCAAAAATTCTCAACAGTTTTTGCACAAATCTCACGGCCATCCCTAGCCAGAATAGAGGTCCTGCTATGCCAATGATAAACATATACAATTATTTATCCATGCTGACTTCCTTCAGGTGCCAACCAATGATCATGGAGAATTCAGTGATGTAGGTTTGTATTGAATTTGGGAGAAAGCGTCCAACTTCTGTTATTCACAAGATCTGCAAAGAAAAGCGACGCTGAAATAACTTCTACGCATGAGCATTTGTGATGTATTTTTTGCCAAAGACTTTGCTGTGTGACTTGAACGTATGTCTGCGTTGATTCGATCGATGATACTGACAGGTTGGTCATGGATTGCAGATGGGTGTGATTGGCAGGAGGTTAAATTAACTAACGGAACTGACTTTCTTCTTTCAGAATCAGAATGTACTGAACTTTTACCTTCCGTCCGGTCGCTGGTACGACTTTTACACGGTAAGCTTAAGTCTTGCATTCCTCAGTTGAGCACCGATGATTAAGATCAGTTGACCTTCACACTGCAATGGGGTGGTTACCACCCTGTCTATCTCGGCCCAGCCCCTGAAGTTAAAATGTTTACGCACCTTCAAATTCTGCATTAAAACTCCACAAATCTGATGTTTATGTTGATTTTGATCACTTGGTAAAATCCATCAAGTGATCATGAAGTGATCATCAAGTGATCAAGTTTCACCAGTGATCGCCCTTTAGGAACTTAACGATTTTCAGTTTTTTGCATTTTATGCCCATCGAATGCTAAACTTATGGGGTTATTTGGCTACAAAATGTATATAAATGACAACAAACATATGTTTCTTTGCTATTATACTCACAATTCGAGAAAAGTCAGTCATGTAATAATAACTGTATGGTATATAGGCATATGGGCATATGTCATGAAAACAACAGGTTATGCCAATCGTATTTCTTTGGACATTGGGTCCAACAACACTTGGACATAAAAGATGTTTTGAAGCTGTTTGCAGCATTTGCATTATAGATTATGCCTTGCTTGCATTGTGTCAAGGACCTTGTCTTTATTATTATTATTATTATTATTATTATTATTATAACTTATAGTAGCATAACTGCAGCTAAAGTGAGCGCTTTATGTTATAAGAGATGTTAAATAAGTGTGTCTTTAGGAGCTTTCAAAACAGCCGACGGACTTCGCATTAATAACATGTTTTATTGATCTGTCCAACACGGCAGTCTTTGAAGGCGGAGGGCATCAACAAATGACTACTGAAGTCATTGCCCTGAGTGTTGATAGAGTCAGGACAGGTGGTGTCGTTCAGGGCCCGATATGTAATCAGGCATCGCTTGTAGGTGATGCGTTCTCGAACCCCAAGCCAGTGAAGCTTGTCTCTAAGCAACAGTGTCACGTGTCTTATAGTATTGCATTGAGAATTATGTCTAAAATGTGCATTTAGTTGTTTTATTTTTGCAGAATAAAAGTCTGAATGGACCAAGTAACGAAACGAGACCGATCTATCCAAACTCTTCGATTCCGTTGTTTGTCAGAGGAGGGTCGATCTTTCCAACACAAGATCCAGCGAACAACACACACTTCAGGTGTTGGAATGCTCTGCCATCTTTTAAACTAATATAATAAACTCAAATGAATTTAGAAGAAAATTAAAGCAATATATAATACTTAATAAAAAATAAATTATCCAATAAAAATATTATAATTTTTCTTTGCTCTACCAATTTATTTATGTTGATATCGTCTGTTTAATTGTGTTAACTATAATAAATCTCAATTCTACTCAAGCTACTTTGGGAACATTGTTCCCTTTTGGTACCTATTACTTCCAACTTGTGTGTATAATAAGACTACCGGTAACTTTACTTTTCCTGATACCTACTTATGAAATGAAATCAACTGTTACTTGTTACATATATTTTGTTATACGAGTATCTCTTCAGATGCTCTTGTTTTTAATTTGTTTTTTTTCCATGAAGGATTTAATTGTATGTAACTATTATCCTAGACAAATGATAAACATGCATATTTCTTATTTCTGTTTAGTAAAAATTCTGCATTTTGCATGTTATGTATTAAGGACATCTGTACGTACTTATGAGCTGGAGACAATAAATATGGTAATTGTTAAAAAAGGTGCCGTTCAGTGCGTTCACATTGCTGCATTTACTGGTTGAGCTAAACAAGAAACCCAATTGTTTCAGATGCCTCATAATTCTGTATTTGCATGAATTTTGTTTGCTTTCCTTTGACAGTCGAGTGAAGCCTTTTCGATTCCTGGTTTACCTCGACGAGACCGATGGACAGGCAAAGGGAGAACTGTTCTGGGACGATGGAGTGGGAATCGGTCAGCGGATCATGTGATCGATTATTGTGTTTCTTTTTTCACGGATTTCATGACTAACACTGAAATTTAGAAATTTTCAATTCTCAAATGAAAGTCTAAATGAAATATTTATTCTGTGTTGTTGCTTATATTAATTTCAATATATTGATGATTGTTTGAAATAAATGTCTGCATATTTTTCCTTCTGGAGGTCTTTGATCTTTCCGTGTGGTGTTTTTGCCTAATATAAGTTGCTTAATTTCTTGTTTATTTCAGACACTTATGAACGTGGAATGTACTATTTTGCTTTGACTGCTTGCTCCAAGGTCTCGTTGTTGTTACAAGTCTTTTGTGTTTTATGAGTCGAGTTCTTCCATCATTTTATATTTAATGTGAAATTTATGTCAATTGCTTTTTGGACATTTAATATCATTTTTGATATATCATCATCATCACCACCACCACCATCATATATCATGTACACTATATGTAAATATTGATTTCAGAACTTGTCTGTTCCTTTTCATTGCCACTTAGACAGGCAAACTTGTATGCCATGTTATGAGTGTACATGTATTTCTTGTATTTACAGAATGAATTTCGTCTTCAAATTCAACAAAATTTCATTTCACAAGAGATGGAGAATCTTCGCTTGGAATCGGTGCATGTGGTTGGTTTGTCGGTGGAACCAGTGGAGGTGGAGATCATAGAGAGTGGGGGAGGCAGTGCCATTTTCAGTCAAAGCTTCAACTACACTGAAGACAACCAGGTTTGCTCTTGAAAAAGACTCTGAACGATCGCTTAAATGGCGGAGAGGCTGCCGCTGTAATCTCAATCTAGGTTCAGCTAACGATGAGATCTGAAGCGGAGCTTTTGGAGTCTTTTCAATCTCGTCCTCTTCATTATGTCACATCATAAGCACGTTTACAAAATATTATGCCAAATTATTTAATAAAAAGGTCTTACTTTTAATTTTGAACCACTTATTTTGAAGTAGGAGATATATGTAGTGTTATAAGTGTTATATATATATATGTGTGTGTGTGTGTATATATGTGTGTGTGTGTGTGTGTGTAATGTTCAGTTATTAAATGGATGTATCTATGTACCAGTACATAGTGAAGTTTGTTTTTTGTTTATTTAGCGTCTTGTTGTTTGGAATCTGAACCACAGAATGGATTTCGATCTGACACTTCGATGGAGGTACAGTTATTATCATCGGCAGTTTTATCATTTCATATTTTCAATTTTATCCACCGCTGTAAAGGCATAAACCAAGCCTTTTTACAAAGAAGTCCAATTTCTTTAAAATTCAAAGTTTCAAACATTTAATTTCTCTGCGCTGAGAGTTTAGTCTTAAGTTGGGAGAATCTGTGGCTTGTTTTCTTAAAGGTCTTCACCCTCTCCAACAGTGGCTGAGGCTGAGCGCATGGATTGTATGCCAGAGGGAGGAAATGAGACAGAATGCCTATCAAAAGGCTGTCTGTATGATGTCTCATTGTCTGTCAATGTTCCATCGTGCTTCCTCAACAGGTGGGTCTACGTCATCCCGAATGGGAACAATTTTTCTTTTGATCTCCCACTACTTTGCAGAAAAGAGTTACTCTTATGGTTTTTATTTTTACGCCATTCTTTAGTGTTTTATAAGTTAAAGAGTGAAACTCGAAGCCATTAAGTGGGAGGATTGAGGGAGTTTGGTTACTTCATCCTAACAGCAAATCGTGCTTTGAATGTTCCAGTTACTGATCAGTGTTTATAGATTGTCATTGTATCTTGATTCTTGAATCTATCTGATTATAATCGTTTGACGTCAACCTCGCTTGAATCGAAATCCATTGCTTTTGGCATGGCCGCCTGATCCATTAGACACAGTAGGCACTGTGCCCAGGGCCTACGGAGTTTTGAGGGGCCTACGAAAGCCAGAAATTAAATGACACACAGCAGAAGCGGGTCCGTAAAAATATTTTTTAATGTCCAGAAAAGTCCGATGAGCAAAAAAGGTTGTCACCACTTTTTCAAACCCTAATGTGTACATTTTTTAATTTTAACGTTTAGTGGCCTGGAATTTCTCTTGGCAAGCCTGATTACTATTATGAGAGTTCTTAAGGCCTTCGAAGTCCATAAAACGGCCGTGGCTTTTGGCCTAAGTGGCTATCCATGATTCAACAGGAAATTAATTGTTACCAACTGATTGACATTTTCCTTCTAACACGATTTCTTGGGCAATGAGCGTCCATTGCATGTTCATTTATTTTGATTCATTCGCTCCGTCGTTCCTTTTCAATTTGCTCAGCTATGTTTGGGGAGATTGAGTGGGATCGAATTTCCAAAAGGCAAGAGACTCTTACGTTGAATCCGTTGACATTGGCCATTGTGTTTTCTTGTTGTCGTGTTGTTTCAGTTCTTCCTATGGATATTCGTTTGTGTATCCCTCTGATCAGAATTCAACTCATCAGACTGTTAATCTGCGACACCTTCAGGCGTTTCAATGTTTGGCAATGACAGCCAACAGGTGGCTGTCTACCTGGATTACATCAATGACTGGCTGCTCAGAATTAAGGTTACTATGACAACCGACTAATTGCTTCTCTCGTTGAATGGTTTGGCATTTTAACCCTTAAACAGCGAGGTGCTTTGTAACTATATGCAGAGTAACTGAGACCACTCGGTTCTGGTGGTTTAAAGGTTACATAGTCGTCAACATATAAATTCTTTTCAAAGCTACAGTCCCATATGTTGTCGTTGTCGTGGAAGAAGTGAAGGCGATGAGCGTAGAAGAAGTTTACGTTTGAGAAGTGGCTTCTTAGACACGGTCATTTACTAAAAGTTCAGCGTCTGTTGTGTATTTGCAATTAGGGGCGTTGATTTTATGTTTTTCTTTAGATCTCTCCTCTTGACTTTGGACCAGTCTATGAAGTTCCTGTGCCTCTGCATTTGCCAGAACCTGTTAGTAGCAGCACTCGATTGTATTCTGTGAGCTACGAAACTACGGGACAAAGGCCTTTCTATCTAAAAGTCAACCGGAAGGACGGTGGCCAAACTGTGGTGTAAGTTAGAGTTAACTTCTAACTTCTTAATTCTACGGAATTCATTGCCAGAGACTGACAAACGCAAGCTCTTATTTAATTTCTCATTTAAGTGACTCGTGTAAAGTGCTCTTGACTTTTGACTTGACTTTTGACTTGACTTAATATTGACTTTGCCATGTTTAACTGCACTATATAAATCGTCTTAGTGATAATAATAATAATAATAATAATAATAATAATAATAATAATAATAATAATAATAATAATAATAATAACTTAAACTACCACTAAAACACTACAAAGCTACTGTGCAAATGATAGCAATTTTGTGACTCTAGTGTTTTATAGCAAAGCATGCAGATGATGTATAGTAAATGGTAATTGCATTTGCGTTTGACTGATTTTCCTTCAGTTGGGACACTTCGTTGGGAGGTTTAACTGTCTCTCCAAAGTTTCTTCAGCTTGTGACTCGAGTTCCGACGACTTTTGTCTATGGACTTGGGGAGAATTCAAGGTCGTCGTTTCGAAGGTCGTTTGAATACGAGACAGTGGCAATGTTCAGCAGAGATCAACCACCGGGCGATGTCAGTAGCCACCTTCTTTATCTTCTGATTCTCTGTTTCTGTAATAATTCTGCAGAAGGCTCTGCACTTGATGTTAATTTTCCTCTCAGAACCAACACTCTGTATTATAACTTCAGTCTAAGAAGCATTTGTTCAATGCACCTGTCTTGGTCTCGGTTCGTGTATTGATACGATTTGTTCTGAATATTGCTCAGCTTGGCTATTAATAGGTATTAACAATTATCGCCTCCATTTTGCTGTTTGTGCATTTGCAGCCAGATGCAAACCTTTACGGCGTTCATCCCTACTACGTCTGCATTGACAACGTAACAACAGGCTCAGCACACGGTGTCCTTCTACTCAACAGCAACGCAATGGGTGGGCGCGTTTGGCGAATCTGTACATCGCGTTTTTCACTGCCTTCTTTGTGTCCGTTCTTTTGCGAATGTTCTCATTTCTGTCATTTTGTCCAGTCTAGAAATAGATCTCTGTCTAATTAGCTCATGAACGTGAATCTATAATTATTATGTGACAATTGTTTGGCCATTTTTCTCTCTTGATGTCATTATTGCCATATTTATTTGCTGTGTTGTTCTTTGGGTTTGTGGATATGCAGAGATCGTTTTGGGCCCAGCACCTTCTGTGACATATCGTACAATTGGAGGTCTCCTTGATTTCTACCTGATTTTTGGAGATAATGCGGAAACTGTTACCATGAGATACACTCAGGTTTCTATCAATATACTTGGCCTTTTAGCATACAAATCTAATTCCTACATCAAACAATTAAAACAGCTTTTGTTCATCTTATTTGACATTAAAAGTGGTGTTTTAATTAGATTGCCCATAATATTACCCATCGTATTCAAAACTTTGGTCCAATCCATTGATTAGATTGGCGATGGTGTCCATAGCAATTGGTTTTGGTTTGGAAGTTGTTGGCTCTTGTTCCTTTTTGTGCCATAATTGGTGAGGCTGTGAGATGACTTGCTGATGAAATTGGCAGAACATTCAGAGTGTCGTTGAAATCAATCTGTTAGTCTAAGTGGCTTATTTAGGAAATCGATGTCATTTGTAAACATCTGCACTGAATAAAAAGTTTGCGGATTCCAATTCTGTGTCCTCTTTCCTCACCCCTACCTCCTTCCCCATTACGAAGGAACGTTGGATGCAATAAGTAAAATGCTTAACCATACTGTAGATTGTTAAACTTGTAGTAGAATAAAAGTGCAAAAGAGTTGGATGTAAAGGCGGTTAAACAGTTAGATTCAATGGAGTTTTAAAAGTTATCTGATCAAATAAGCTTTAGCAGAGCAAAGCTTTCCAAGTGCGAGATGCACTTGGCAGAATTTGGCTATTTTGCAAGTCGTGTTTTTTGAGAATTTGTTACCAAATTTTGTAGGTGGACCTATCAGTTGCTAAGAGTATTATTACATTAATTGTAGTATGTTATGCACAGATTTTGCTTTTAATTCTTGTGCCAATTAGTGAAAACAGCATGCTTTATGCTTTAAGCTTGTAGGGCGGACCTATTTGCCCCCTTACTGGGCACTTGGATTCCAATTGTCACGTTATGGATACAACTCGCTGAATGCAATGCAGGCCGCTGTTCAAAGAACTCATGATGCTGGAATTCCAATTGTGAGATCATCTCTGTAGCTATTGATCACTTGACTTATCTCTCATGGACTGTCATCTATGCATAATGAAATGGCACTATAGAAGTTCAAGATGAGATTGTTGATTAGTGAATGTGTGAGTTTATGCTGAGTAAATGTGACGCTTGAGCCGCTAAACGCACGTAATGTGTTTGTTGCTGCCTTGATGCTGTTAAAGCATGAGTTGGGTTGATTTCATGAAACTGCGGTTTCGTGTTTCTGATCGCCTGAATTCCTGTTGTCAGGACGTTTTGTTTGGTGACATTGACCACATGGAAACAAGCAAGGACTTCACGTACGACACCGTCAATTATGCCGGTCTTCCCAACTACATTGATCATCTTCACAGCATAGGAATGAGATTCATCACTATTCTTGTAAGTCAGATCACCTTTCAAGTTGAATTACTTTCAAAGTTTATTTCTTTCAACACCTGTGAAAACATTTTATTTATTTCAGCGATAGTTAGCACACTATCATATCATTTGTCTGGACAATTTCTCTATCATACTGTAAGTCTCTCGAGAACGAAGTACCAAGGGCATAAAGAAGCTTATTTGATATTTTATATTTTAAAAATTCATTGGATGTTTTACTGCTTTGATTGACTCAAGTAGCAGAAATTGTCCAATTTGACGCTATACTTTGAAAATGAGAAATGAGTTGGACTGGAAGTGTTGTGCTGTTCTGTGACTGAATTAGGGTTTGACTTTAATATGATGGGAACATTGCTATCCGATTGTTTCTTCATTGATTTAGGATCCAGCCATAATGGCCCAGTCAACCTATTGGCCATACACTGATGGTCTGTCTAAAGACGTGTTCATACGTTGGCCAAGGGAAACTAATCACTCGGATTTCTATCGATTCAACAGCACCTACATGGTTGGATATGTAAGCCTCAAAAGCTGTCGTTTAGGGCTAGAGACCAGCTGAAGCCACACGATCCACTGTTGTTAAGTTTGGATTTAGTGTTGCTTTAGCGATCGCTGTGAGATAAATGAGGCAGATATTTTGGTTTCCTCTTTTTAGGTCTGGCCACCTGGCGAAGTTCTTTTCCCTGATTTTTTCAAGAATGAAACGCAGCTGTGGTGGTCTGACTGCATTGTGAAGCACCACAGAGACGCATTTCCATTTGATGGACTCTGGATTGTACGTCGACTCTCATGTTACGTTCTTTACTAAATTCAACACACGCACGCAATTCACTGTATGCATTAGACGAGACGTATGACAATAGTTGTGTTTGATTTTAAATTATCAGTTGTGCAATTGTTAAATGCTGATTCTACTGATGAATTTGCTGCCGATTATAGGACATGAATGAACCGGCAAATTTCGGAACAAACGAAGAAAAGCCGTGGAATTGGCCGGAAAACAGAGCTCCTTGGAGCCTGAAGTGTCCCGAAAGTCCTCTAGACGATCCACCATATAAGCCAAGTAGGTCATTCGGTGCACGGGAGACAGACAGACAGACACTGCTGCTTTCTGCTTGAAGAGAATTGCAGTGAATTGAGCGAGCAACTGTGTTTGATTCAGTTGTTGGTTCAGGTTTTAGTTGAATTTGACCCTTTGAACTTGGAACCGATGTTTACTTTTGGATGAATAGTAAGTTATTTGCATTTATTTGCAGTAATTAAGTCATGCAACGTTTAGTAGAGACATGATTAAGCAAAGCATCAACGTTGCTTCTGTTGCGTTCTGTTGTCGGTTGCTCAGCTGCCATTTGGGGACCTCGTTTGTCTGACAAGACGCTCTGTCTTGTTGGTCTTCAGACGGATGGTGCTCAGAATTACTCCCAGTACAACGTTCACAACCTGTATGGATGGAGTCAGACGCAGCCGAGCCTCAGGTAGGGAGAAGAGTGACTCCCACAGGGCATTTGGCACGGCCATGTTAAGCGATATTTTCATTTTCACAGCGACGACCGTTGAGAAATTTCACACGAATAGAGTGGATTGAGCAATTGAATAATTTCATCTCTGATTGGTTAACTCACTGAACCTGTTTCTATCAAATGTGTCATTTGTATTCAGTGAAATGGAATTATTGATTAAGGGTTAAATTCTCAAATCCTTTTAGAGTTATTCTGGAATGACTATTTAAATGCAAGATCTGAGCAGGGATGCAGCCAGGAATTTGATTTGGGAAGGTGTATATTTGGGGGTATATATTGTTTTATTTATATATAATATATATGTTATATATATGTGTGTATATATATGTTATATAATATATATTCTGTATTATATTTATATATAGCATGTATGATGTTTCATTTCAGAGCGATTCGTAATGCAACGGGAGAAAGGAGTATTGTTATTACTCGATCAACGTATGTTGGCAGCGGCTCATTTGCTGGCCATTGGCTGGGAGACAACGACAGCCAATGGCCGCACATGCATCAGTCGATTATAGGTCAGTGTAGGTCAATAATAATTAATAATAATAGTAATAGTAATAATAATATTAATGTGATTTAAAGTGGTTTAGGAGGCTAAGCTTGTGTGAAAGCCACTGTAGTAACTCTCCACATTCAATAGCGTAGTTTTTGGAGATAGCCTTTGAATCCGTTTACTGTTTCAACTGTCACTCCCACCTCATCCAAACTGTTTCATTTTGCGCACAACCCTTGGCACTTAAAAGTTGTTCTTTCTTGGACCCACCCTCTGCTTATTATTATGAAAACTGGCAGTAGTCATAAACGTCTCCATTTCTGAAGCAGGGCATGAACACCTTTGAGTTCAGCACAGAGCAACAAAGATTCTCAAAAGACGTCAATGACTAATTATGAAGAGAGGCTAGGAGGAGAGAGGAGACTGAGAGGAGTTCTGATTGTGACGTTATAAAATACGGAGAAATAGAATGGAAGTGCCACCTGAAAGGCTTCCTGTCAAGGAACCCGAGGACATGGAATAATTGTCTAAAATCAATTTAGTGCTCGAGTGGTCGACACTTGGAATGAATTTGAGGAACGGACAGTACTATCGGATATTCAATTCTGACTGTATAGTCATTGGACTGTAGTATGAAATACTGTAGATTTAGAAAGTAGCCTGTGTGCAAAAGGCATAGAATGAGATTACATTAGCAAAACCATAAGTTGAATTAAATGCCAAATGAAACACGGGACGGAGCCTACTTAACCACTCGAAATCCTGTTGTTAATTATTATTTATTTATTTCATTCTGACTTGGTGACTGCTTGGAGTGAAGATTTCAATCACAACTTTGAATCCCATGTAGGCGTATGAATAAAGCTGTTTTCCTTGTTTTATTTTAAGTAGAAGTTCTTCTAAAACATGCTGTAAGTTCAATTGTTCATCGAGGTTTTGGATCAGAAACTGTGATAGTGTTTTCATGTTAACCTGATACAGTATTTAATATTGTATTTTATATCAATTGTCTCACTTTCTTTTCCCAGGATGCCTTGACTTCAGTCTGTTTGGCATTGCATACGTAAGTTAGATTTTCACGTCTCAAATTTATTTATTTATTTATTTATTGACAATTTATATAGCACAGTAGAAAAGGTCTCCTCAAATGTCAATATTAAATTTTAGTGTCTTCAAATTTCTAATGAAAAGTCCAGCTGAGACTTCTATTGTTGTGTTCTGATTTCATTTATGATCATTTCAAAGTGGGTCTTTAGTAGTTGTTTTATCATTTTGTTCCATAATGATGACGATTTTTTTATTAGATTTAAATTTTTAAATGATTAATTGTATGTCCATAATGTGACGATTTTTTAATAGACTAAATTTTTTTAAATGACCTGCTGCAGAGGCATCAGGTAATGAAGGCCCGGACAATATAACTGACAATCTAATTTCCCTTCCAAAACAAAAATCCAACAAACGTATAGGCTATCGGCCTGACTTGGACAGCGGACACATGCACTTTGCCACCAATCCACGACTCACTTATTCATCTGCACTTTGTGAATTTTAATTTTATGGACTCTCGGCCTCTGATAATTAACTGCGTTGGGTGTCTCTGTTTGCAGATCGGAGCAGACATCTGCGGATATTTTAGCAACACAACTCCAGAGCTGTGCAATCGTTGGACTCAGCTTGGTGCATTTTACACGTTCTCAAGAAATCACAATGGACTAAACAACAGGGTCCTGTCAGGCGCCTTATGCTTTTCATTCAGAGCATCTGAGGCTCAATTCAGCCGAGCCTTTGTTATTCTCATTTCAATTAGTCTCGAATTTTTCTTTCTTGTTAAACGTTTTGGGGTCGAATGACAATGGCCGAGTCATTCCGTCTCTTGACTAATAGTTCAGATTACTTTCAGTTGACGTAGTTCCATTAAAATTAGGTTTTTAAGGCACCGAGGGTGTTTGACAAATGTCCATTTGATTTCTTGGTGAACCTAGGATCAGGATCCCGGAGCCTTTGGCCCAGAAGTTGCTCAGTCGGCAAAATTCGTGACCGAAGTGAGATATTCTCTGCTTCCGTACCTCTACACTCTCTTCTATTACGCCCACGTCACCGGCAGCACCGTTATACGGCCTTTGTTTAACGAGTGAGTTTTTATAAAGCAACGATTCTTTCTCATCTGGCTCAACTGAATTCATTATACCGTAGAGCTGTTGGAAACATTCATCGTTTCCGTTTACTCTGCGTGAAAATTGTTAACAGTGGTGTCCAAAAGCCATGATCTGCCTTTTTAAAAATTTCTCTTCTTACATTCTGTTTTTTATTATTTTCTTTTTACCAATCTATTTCCTTCCATTTGTTTTCCTCTATTTCTAATATCAACTGAGCAATTCAGAATGGTTGTAGAAATATTTGCAAAATTAATTGCAAAAAGAGAAGAGGAATGCACACCTCTATAATTATGATATTACATCTAAACACTTTAATAAAATCAGTGTTAAATTTTTGTGGATGCACTTGTAGCATTATATTATATTGCTTGTTCATATGGTCTTTGACGTCTGCGTTGAATGACTGTTAGGTTTCCCTCTGATTTGAAGACTTACGACATTGATCGTCAGTTTCTCTGGGGTTCCGCTCTGTTGATCACACCAGTGCTTCAAGAGGTAACCACCCAGTTGTCTTCAGTACGAAGCTTCTTCCAATGACAATGAGTTTCCTTAATCTCTGAGTCTGTATCACTGGATCACTGGACCCAGCCACGTCAATTCTGGTGCTTGTGACCGCTGACATTGATAATGAATAGGTTGATTAGTTCTTTTACATAGCTTCCATTAACTTTCTCTAATTTGTTTTTAGGGAGAAACTTCTGTCTGTGGATATTTGCCGAAGGCAAGATGGTTCAGTTTCAGCAACGTAAGAATCTTATTGTCTGCAGTTTGTCTTGATCAGACTCTCTCTTGTCAGATTCAGTTTTCTAACAACAACAAAAACATCAACAATAATAATAATAATAACAACAATAATAACAATAACAACAGCAACAACAACAATCGGTGGTACTGCGAATCCATCTGCAAGAGCTCCTGTCATTCCAGGGAGTGAAGACATCACTGCTCTCTCTCTCTTTCTGGTTACCTTTACCCTGTGTTCTGCCTTGAGTCTGTTCAGCAGTTCCTGTTTCTTTTCCGTAGCAGATGCCATACAGACAGAAACGCTAAGATTGATTTCTATGGAATTTCTTTTTTTCTATTTATGCATTCAGGGAATGGAAGAATTGAACACCGGGTCAGTCGTGTGTTTCTCTGCGCCGTTAAATCGAATTCCTCTTCATGTTCGTGGAGGTGAAATTATTGTGACCCAAGAACCAGCCACAAACACTAATAACAGGTACAAAGGGCAACTGAGTATACCACCTCCGTGATACCCGATTATCGATTCTGTTTTGTTGTTGAAGCTGTTATTCGTAAGCTGAGCTCTGACAATGTCTGATCCCGTCCCAGCTCTTGTGTCCATTGCTGGTGATGTTTGGTTTTCCATTGGTCAATGTCTTTCCTGTGTTTCAGTCGTCTCAATGGATTTGGGTTGGTCGTTGCACCCGATCAGAGCGAGTTCGCCAGCGGAGAGTTATTCTGGGATGATGGAAACTCATTTGGTGGGATTTTTAATTATTTTCAATGATCATGTTCCACAAATATTTAACATGGCCGTGGAATTTGTTTTCTGCTGTGACAGATTATTTTGATGATCGTTGAGAGACCATTTCCTCTAAGAGCCAATGATCAGAAGGCTGTGTCTTCTTTTGGCTTTACAACTTATTCAGCTGAAAACAGATTGAAATGAGGAGAAATTCTAATACATCCTTTATACATTGTAAATTAGAGTGAGAAATTGCAAATGTTTATTTCAGAATCTGTGCCTGAACACCATTTTCATTTCTTCAACTACAGTTATTCGGTATGTTTTCTGTCAAAAATGTCTACAGTAAAAGACACACTTGATTGCTTTAATGAGCTTAAACATTGCAGAAACCAAATAATGCTGGATGAAAATGTTATTGTTGTTGAATTTCATTGCCATTTTCTAACTCACTTGATTATAAATGTTGTACAAAGCCATTTAATTGAATTATAATGGAAAGGATTTGACATTTCAGGAGCAAAATGGTAACAAGACCCTGAGTTCAAGTTTAACAATTCCTGCACGCTTACCTTTGCTGCTTCCTCCTTTGACATCAGTTCGAGTGTTTGGTTTGCAGCAGACGCCAGTAGGTGTCGCCACTGTTGTCAATGGCAGCCAAGCGATTGTCAGCAGCTTATTCTATGATACAATTACTAAGGTTGGTTTTCATAATACCAAATACTGTAATAACAATAGTGTGAATTAATGTAGTTTCCAAAGCTAAGTCAGCCTGTGTTGTAAAGGCCACTGTAAACCACATGTTGTCATTTCAACTAATTCTTATGACTTTGAATTGCAATGATTTTTGTTCAAGGCAGACTGTGAATCAATGGTTAACGGTTAGTGTTAGGGTTAACCCTAAGTTCCCTAACCCTTTAGGCTAAGAGAACTTTTACAGATATTCTGGGTATGGTCAGAATTTTTACCTAGGAAATGTTCCTTTTATGCTGACGCTATCTTGTATTTGCATTTACGATTGTTGTTTTCACTGGAATTGTTTTGATCAGTAGCTGTTACATTTTGTCTTTCAGGAGTTACTTATTCACAACCTGACGCTTCAGATGACAGTTAACTGGGCTATCGTCATCTGGTTCTAGGGTCATATTCTATCTTCGTATGTGGTCGTTAACAATGTGTGAGACTGCTATCCAGAAGGAATGCATCTGTCTGTTCATTCGATAACCTAATTAAGTGACTGCCTTAGGTTCTGATTAATTGCTCCATTTGCAAATAACTCGGTTGTTGGCGATGATCCATTAAATGCTTTATTTTGTAATGCATTTAAACGTTCGTTGAAGAACAATTTTTGATTTATTCATTTGTGTAATTTAAAAATTAGCATATAAACTTATTAACTACAAACTGGAAAAGTAGGTAAAGGCAAATGACTTAAAATCAATACAAGAAAGACTTTTAGTATGGTAATTTAATGTAGCATTTGTATAGCACCCAGACCCCTTCAGAGGCTGAATGAGGCCCGGGCCAGTTGGAATTTTGAGACCAGTCCTAACCTTTCCAAATATTAAAATTTTGACAAGCAAAAACAGGTAATGACCAATTTTGAGAACCGCAGGGTGCCTTTCTAACTTTCCCAAAATCCCAAAATTGTCAACCAGCAAAAAGGTCATTACCAAATTTTGAGGCCCCTCCTAATACTGTAGGAGCAATCTAGTTTTCTAGCTCTCGCAACATTCTAGACATGGGAAAAAAGGGAGGCCCAGAGAGGCCCAGGTCAAATGCCCCCTCTGAATGGGCCTGATAGCACCTCGTGTATATTCTACTCGGAGGTGTTCTTGGCATTGGAGTCACTAATCACAAATAATCGGTGATTTATGCAGACTCCAGCGCGACCCATAATTTTGTGTGCTTTTCGCGGCACACCTTTGTGCCGCGGCCCACGGGTTGAAAACCGCTGAGCTGCTTATGCAGTCTCTTATGACCAAAAATATTGTATTCGCTGTGATGATTCTGTGCATTACGAAGTGGCGCTATAGAAGTTTAAGAGTTAGTTGATTAGATTAGCCTAAAATTTGCTTAATGTCCGATGATCTCACTAAATGAGTAGTTTCAACTTGTTTCAAATTTTCTATTGGCTCTGTTGTTTCTATTGGCTCTCGTTGTTCTTCCGGAATCTACTGAAAATGAAATTAAGAATCTCCTTGTTTATTTGAATATTATTTGAATATTATTGACCCCGTGACTTAGCTCCTCCCCTTTTGGCATAAAGAGACGACTCAGGGCCGAGACTCAGGCGAGGGGGTCGGAGCGACGGTTGAGAAGAGCGGCGGCTGCGGCGTTCGGACAAAGACCTCTCTCTCTCTCTCTCAAATTATAGCGGAATATGTGGCTCGGTAAGTTTCACAACGCGATTAAACTTTAATTTGTTTCATTTAATGTGATAGAAATGCGAGCGCTGGAGGAGAAATTGATAGCAGCTACCGTGGCCCTATCTAGTTTAAGCGAAGTATAGTTTGGTCAGGTTGAAAGAATTTACTATGTTGAAGGGAAAAAAGAAGAGAAGACCAAGAAAAAATGGAGAGAAAACTTAAAAGAGGATGCAGAAGAAATGCAAATGAAATCCAATTGACCAGAGCAGCAAGAGACAGACGATTGGAACTCGTTCAGACCCATCGATTAATAGAAGCCGCGATTGACGTCAGATTAAAAATTGTCTGGGATTAAATGCTAATTTATTGTCTAATTACTGGAATTTTCTAGAGTAAATTTAAGCTGACGGCCGGTAACATAGTCGTCAGGTTTATTCGTCTAAGAACTTCTGAATTACTGGTGTGAAACGGCGAAAGCGAAGTTTTTACTGCCAATTTGCCAAGCTAGATTTTCATTGAGATTTCTCAGCGGAATTATTCTTTGAAATAATTTAATAGCCTGTAACAATCGTTATGTTCAACCGTACAGAATTTTGCTTATTTAGGCCGATTCAGATTGTGCGAAGGAGCTGTTTAAAATGTCGGACATTAAGGTCTGGATTTTAGGCATAGGAAGTAGACCCTAAATCCTGTAAAGGTTGCTCACGGTTGTCGACTTAGAATTAGTAAAGTTAGATTTTGTAGTGTTTATCAATGAACTGTTGATTGATCACGGTTCATAAACGACTATTGTTATTCAATTGATATTTTTATTAGGATCTCGGTCAGAAATCTAATTTCATTCGTAGGGGCGACAGCAAAATTTGGAATTGGAAGCACATTTACACAAAGTCTTGAGCTATTGGAATCAGGTAGATTTGATGATTTGGCTTCAGGAGACTTAAATAATATATATTAATAATTTTATTTGATTTTTAATTTTATTAACAAATAATGATATTTCTAAGTAATAATTGTGATATTACAAATAAGTGTTTATAAAGCAGATACTAAATATGAATGACATCAAAATTCATATTAAGGATGATGTTAGAAATTCACTCACATATAATTTAGCTAATTAGTATTTAATTATTACAATATAATGGAACTGAAGTAGTGTCAAATCACAAATAGCAGCTTTAGTTTAAATATAAAGATATCTGCAAACTCTGCTGCCATCCCACAATTTACTGGACATTCTCAAACATTTTGGATACTGTTTGTTTTAGGCAAGGAAATAGATTTTTCAGTCTCTTCAAGGTGTTGAATTTACTGAAGCTATGTCTTCATGTGAAAATCGTGCAAGAATGCATCATTTCAGTGTTTCAATGTGTAAATTTTCTTCAGGTATTGGAAGAGAAATCTAATGCAAAGTCAGTAAATAATTTATTATCACATCTATTTGTGCAAATTGTATTCTTAAACCGTGGTGTGTGGTTCTAAAAAATTGGCACAATAATTCCGGTTGGTGTGTTAAAGCTTCTGGCTTTTCAACCAAAAGTGGTAGGTGAAGGACACCATACTTTAAAGGAAAATGCAAGATCAGCATTGTCACACGATCCTCATGCACACCTGAGCAATGGGTATACAATCCTCACCAATTTGTCGGTCGAGCGAGATTGTATTTCCGCTGCGCAGATTTGCATGTGGCTTGTTCAACGAGTTGGACAAACGGGATTGCATCTCCGTCAGGCAGATTTGCATGTGGCCCATTTGGCCTGTTGGACGGGATTGTATTTCTGCTGTGCGGAATTACATGTGGCTCGTGCCAACTAGTTAAATGGGATTGTATTTCTGTCTCGCGGATTTGCATACTGTTTGTTTGACTTGTTGGACAAGATTGTATTTCTGTACAGCGGATTTGCATTCTGTTCGTTCGGTGAGTTGGGCAGGATTGTATATCCGTCGCGCAGATCTGCATGAGGATCTTTTGACAATACTGACCTTGCATTTTTCTTAAAACTTTGGTGCACATTTTTCTGAAAGAAATGGCACAAGTGCAGCCAGCATATAAAAATGGTTTAAAAATACAAAGTTTTGTAAATCAATTTAAAATTGATCAAATTTTAAGGAGGTCAATAAATGAAGATATTTGAAATAGTTATGTGAAAATGCTGCTTACGGTAAGTAGGTGCTGTATCTGCAATGCATCGATATAAATATGAAAATCTCTTGCAATCTGCCACCGTCCATGAAGACAACGCGAGAAGACATCACTGGAATCAGACGACTCGAAGAAGACATCACGGTCTCTCAGCTACCAGTTAGTGTGACCTCAAGCCTCTGAAATCAGATCATGCCTCTTTGACGCTGTATCTCAATCGATTGCTGTGGAATCAGGTGACTTGAAATTGATCGTTGATGGCATCTGTAGTCAGGTAACAGATTACTTACCAAAACCATTTTTTGTGCTAATGAAAGAGTGGGTGATCGGTTTTCTCTCCATTTTCTTAAGATCTTCTGGACAAGATTTGCAACAAATTAATTTAATTAATGGGTAATTATTGTTTAGTTGACAAATTAAATAATGTTTTCTCAAGTGTAATCAGAGGAGCGTAAATTCGGTCATTTTTGTTTGCTGACTGGTGGCTCCGCTGCTGTGAAGAATTCTGTCCAACACATTCACGATGACTTACATTTGAGGTGCCTTAAGAACGAAGATATAACCAAAATAAAAAGGGTGCAGGATCTATTGACTCACAGTGTATTGTTTAATTTCATATTCAGACTGTTGATGTGGACTGTTTTAATCAACATGTTGTTTCAGCTTTTTAGCACCCCACCTACAATGAAAGGCTCTGAAGGATTTGACAACTCAATTGCACTGAGAGAAACGTGTGTTTTTCAATTGACTATTTTTGCGTGTTTTTCAGAGAAAACTTTTTGAAGTTTCTCCTGTCAGAATCTTGGTCGGTCCAGAGTCACTTGGTCGGCAAATTTCACCACCAATGCGATAAGTTATTCTCTGTTTCCTCATCTGTTTGGCTTAAACAGCACTGCTGTTATACTACAGCCACTGTTCCACAAGTTAGTTTATGGTCAGGCGCTCTTTCACAAGTGAGTTTATATGACGGTGTTTATTCTTGTCGGTTTAGTTCAATCAAATTCATTAATTTTCTATTGATGCAACTCGGAATCATTTATCATATTATCTGTTTACTTTTGTTAAAATTGTTTTGTTATGGTAGCTGTATGTATTAATTGCAATTTATCAATAACGTCTTAAATGTCTGTGAATGACTTTCAGGTTTTCATGCATCTGATTGGATGATGTATGACATCATTAGGCAGCGGTTTCTATGGGATTTCCTTCTCACCACTGGTGCTTGAAGAAATGTACTGACTATACGAGATTCATTGCCTCTTAAGGAAATGCTCAACATGTGTAAATGGTTATGTCAGATTGTCAGTAATAATTGTGTTACTTGTGATTTCATTTATCTCGTACCTCCCCTCCTCTTATTAGATCTTATTTGTAACCAACGAGGTTTATTGGTTGAGAGGGGCCCGCTGGGGCGGCGCAGAGAGTGGGGACGTATGGGCGGAAGCATACCTATAATTAGCCTCTGGCGCGTCTCGGCTGCTTTGTACCATGACCTATTAGGAGGCTTACAAAGCAGCTGCTCGACCATAGGGGTTTGAGTAGCTTGAATCTGTCAGAGAATAATAATACTGTGTAACTTATGTGTTGTGCATAAATATCGAATTTTGAGAGATTTTGCGTCTAAGGCTGAAATATTCACTGGATTTAAACTGCTGCTTGTTGCTGTTTCTTATTCGTTATTCGAACTTAACGTAGAAACTGTTGGCAGAGGATTTATATTGGATTTAGAAGTTGATTCCATTCAGAAACAGACTCCAATGCTGCCGTAGAGGAAGAGAAGGTGAGTCATTTTTGTGGTAAAATGTGTCTTCTGTGTGTCTGGTACTGTAATTGTTTAGGCCAGCATATACCAGTAAGGGCCTTTGCTTACAGGTTTATCTATGGTACTATTTCGCTTTAAGCTATCGCATTCGTAGAATTTTGGCATCAAGCCCAGTGCCGGATTATCCATTAGTCAGAGTAGGCAACTGCCTTGTGGGCTCCGCGACTCCGCAAGACTGGCTTACATATTCTTAAGAATAGAGCTATGCGAAATGCGCGTGACGACGATGACGTCATACGATAATGTTTACAATTCAATGGCGTTCTAGCAGTCATTAGGGGCTGGGGCCCCAAAAGTTTGACTGCCTATGGGCCTCCACGGTGCTTAATCCGGCACTGATCAAGCCGAGTGCCATGGTTACTGCAGAGCTTCCTGCAGAGTAAGCCGAAAATATATACTGTATTTAATTGAAAGGCATTTAAATATTATGTCCGAGTAAATAAGAATTGTAAATCTTAATATTTATGTTAGAATATAAAATTCCGTAATGGAATTTCACAACAAGTTTCACAGAACTAGGACATTATCTTATGGTGCAGATGATTTTTTTGGGCCATCTAGCGAATGGAACTGAACGAGAGGACTTGATTTAAAAATATACGAAAAATATTACTTTCAATTTATTTGAATAATATTAAGTCAGTGATAGAAATATATATTAAGTAGTACAGTAAATCATCCAATACAGTATATAACAGGACCATGATGCTACCTTTCACACTGATAGGCCATTACGTTGTAGTGTGTGATTTTTGGCCATCTAGCGAATGAAACTGAACTAGAGACGGATGTTCTTACAAAAATATAATAGTACAAAATATTACTTTAAACTAATATGTATAACATTAATATCCTGAGATATAATTTTATATATGTATATACTAAATTGAAAGGCGTCCAAATACTAATAGTAAGGTAAAATAAATAAGAATTTAATATTTATGTTAAAAATTCCAAAATATAACGGCCATGGTAATGCTTTTCGCAATGCCAGTAGTTTAGTTCATAATGCATTTTATTTTGTCCGTCTGGCGAATGAAACTGAGCCAGAAAAGGACTTACAGTACAGTATTGTAAAATAAATACAGTACAGTATCAGGAATCAAAATATAACTTGAAAGGGGCTGTCCATTAATTATGTCAACAAATTTGAACACTTTTTGACCCCCTCCTTTGTTAGCAACTGTCAACTTTCTGCGACCCCTATGATTATGTCAAACGTTTCACCCCCCTCAAGATCAGTGACGGATCCCCCTAAAAAGTTTAGGTTATTATTTTTGTGCCGTGATGACCTTTACCATTTTGCTCATCAAGTGTGAAAATGATTACAGTTTTGCTTGTCAGGCTTTTTCTTCGTTTTTATAAATAGTATTCCACGAAATTTCCAATTTTTTGATTATTCATAAAAAGTGATATTGTTGATGCCAACTTCTCTTGACCGCCTCCTCTGTCAAGTTGTGAGCGACTGTCAGCCTTTCTCAATGGACAGCCCCCCTTCGGTCCCTACCTATTTTGTTGAAGTACCGGTAATTATAATGGACAGCCCCAAACTAGTGTGAGTATGGCTGACACTTCTAATCCAATACATAAATTAATACATAATTAAGTTCAAATTGAAAAGCATCAAAATAGCATGTTCAAATAATATCAATTTAATTAATTAATGTCTACCTTAACATTTCAAAATATAAGACACCGTAGTGTTACATAATTAAGTTCCTGTAAAAATAGGTTTTCTAATTAAGGTCCCTAGGTCTAAGACAGTACAGTATTTGTTTAGGCTTACATAGGTTCGTCTACGACAATACGGAAAGGTTTCGCTAGACATCTTGCATTCGTAGGACGTCCGGCAGATATTCGAATAGATAGGGATGTATAGCCAGGCACGGGCAGATTTTTAGGTTTGGGGTTGCTGAAGCCCAAGATTCACTCGCCTTTCTTCCTTTTGAACCCGCAACGCCATTTGGGCTTGAATTCATTTGGGTGGGGGGCTAGTTTCAGGCTTGGGGCTGTAGCCCCAACCCCTTCCTAGCTACGTCCCTGCAAATAGACCAGTGAATAATGAACCTTTAGATAGCATTCATAGGCCGGCCAGGCGGCGCTCTCATGCTGGACAAGGCCTGGGTACTTTTAAAAGTATCCTGGCCCGCCACGGGCCGTTTCGGAGTACTTATTAAATCAAGCGCAGGATATCATCTTCTCTAAGCTTGACAGCCTAATGACAGGTACTTCACTGATTGCAGACTATTCAGAGGTTTAAAGCTGTAGACAGAATTATCTTGGATTTGGCTTGTTGTGTTATTGCTCTGCATGGATGGATATCCCCTCTTAAGAAGTAAGAACTTTTAAGTTAATTGTTAAAATTTTTAATTTGTAATCTGACATTTACACGAAACCTCCAATTATCGTTTCCTCTGCCACCGAGTCACTGACGTTGATTTGGCCGCACGTTAATTAGTAACATTTTAGTTATATCTACAATTAGAGTAGACCTGGCCTACTGTCTCTTACCATTGATCTGAAATAAAAGTGTTGCAAAATATTATTTCTTTTTATAAATCACCTGAAAAACACATGTAAACTAGCCACACTGTAGTTCAGTTAGTTAGGCACCAAGACCCTCAAGTTGCCTCAACGCCCCGTTCAGGGCGCTGCTGCTTTAAAGTAGACAGGCCGTGATACTTTTTATTGTCCGCCGCTTATGGCAGACTAGCTGTAGTTAAGAAAGGGGAGGGGTGAGCGGGCTGACATTATAACTCTGGAAACTATTGTTATTATTCCTATTCCCTTTATCTTCCATCATCTATGACAGTGCAATTGTTAAGCGGCTACAGAACAGAACGCAAGTTGGTTATATCTAGTGGTTTTATAGCGATTTCGAGAAGTCTCATAGTACAGTAACTGCTTATTGGAATTTGTGCGTTGGAAAAATAAGAGCGCTAAAAAGAATGACAGTTATAAAACTCGCAATATTTAGATCAATGACTATATGGTATCTATAGTTCAATTTGTTTATTTATCAATAAGTGCAGTAATACATCAAAACGTGAGTGAGAAGTAGATTTGATTTTCTGTTTATTTAATATCTGAACTCATGGAAAATCAAAGTGAAGACCATTATTTAATCAGTATATTATTTAAAAGCAATTATTTAATCAGTATATTATTTTAAAATCAACACAATAATAAAACATTGTATGTAATGCTGTTTTCCTGATTGGGCAATATACTCAACTATTTGGCATTAAGTGCAGTAATATATTAAAATTTCTTTAAAAAAGATAGAGAATTGTTTTCTGTACATTTACTTTTTGATTCATAGAAAATTATAATATAATATAACAAGGTTTAAAGTGGTTCAGTAGGGACTGCCCTGTGTGAGAACCACTGTTAAATTAAATATAAGATTTTTATTTAGCTAATATTCTATATAAAGGCGTTACAGGAATAACGACTTGCCTTTAATGCCGCTATTATAAGTAGTTACTTAGCGACTTGGTATTTTGAATATGCCATCCATTAGCAATCTACGCTTTATAGGTCAAGCTCTCTGAGATTTTTGTAGCGCCTCCTTTATTCTACACAATCACTAAAATATTATATAAGCTTGAATCGTTCGTTTTGTTAAATCGTGTCCTCTATAGTATAACAACCTAGCCCCACTGTCCTTTGGATATATCGAACATTGCCTGACTGATCATTCGCCTTTTAAGACACTTTCATAGTTCTCCGTGTCTTTCTTGCTCTTAAGTTGTTTTCAAACATTAATTAGCTTTCTGACTCAAAATAAACCTTTTGTTTATATAATACTTTTGTAATAGTGCTCTAGTTATCTGCTTGACAAGCCCTGCTAAAGTCAACTCCTGTGCCATAATACTGCCATTTGACATGTGAGTGCCGAAGATTCAGAACCTCTGTATACAAAGGTTGAACCCAGGTTGAGGAGTTGATGAATGAGCTCTTGAGGCATTTGATTTTAAATGTCACTGTATATAGTTTAATTTCTTGTTTTTTATTGTCTCAGAATTCTTGTGGTGTTCACCCATTCCACAGAGTCTTGGAATTTTGCTTCTCAACTGAACTGCTGGTAGAAGAGCTGTGTGAGTCAAAAAGAGTTATCAATAAAGTCTGCCTCTTTTAAGAAATTCAATGAAAATGAAGGCCTTGTTAAACATAGAGATGCTGCACTAAATGCCTATTTATCGTTGTCAAGAGTCCTGACTTTGTCGTTCGATGGGTTTCTGGTATTGTCATCCATGTCCATTTTGTGTCTCTGTCTCTCCACAATCTTCCCTGTTGTGCAACCAAAATATTTCAATTTTCATTCTGTCAGATCACTAAGTGGTGGACTTTCCACTCTTGCTCTGTTGAGCATGTCATCGATCAGTTTATCGACATGCTTTCCTCATTGTTATCTCTGCAACAATATTGAACATATACGGAGATAAAATGCATGCCTCTCTTTAACTTACACTGTGTTTTTTTGTACAGGTTGGCAAGCAAAGAGGCCAGGCAACTAGGGTGTGCCATGTCCAGCATTATCCACTGCAGTTTCTCATATATCAAAGTGATGAAAGCTGTGGCAGAATCCACAAAACAAAGGTGTAGTGGTTGATTGTTTTGTTTTGCCTTGTGCATTAAGATGTGAAGACTCGTGCTTAGTTCCCTTGTGCCCAGTTGAAAGCACTATTGCTTGTCTGCAATCTCATTTTCTGCTTTTGACTGAATTCTATAGAGATTTATTTTCATAAGTATTTTTCTGTCATGTGAGACTAATGCAATGGTTTGGTAGTTCTTGCACGTAGTCGAGTCACCATTCGTCTGTAATGGGATGAAAGTGGTATGCTTCTATTCCCATGGCCATTCTCCTGTTTCCCTTATACTAGTGCACAGAAGATGCATTCTGTGTGTACAACAATATCTCCTCCTTTTTAAAACAGCTCTGTGAGTACTCCATCTGGCCCTGGTGCTTTCCTGCCTGCTGTAGTTCCTATGGCTCTGAAAATGCCACTTCTTGTCAATGGTGCTGGTTCTTTCTCTATGACTGGGATTTTCAGTTTGTCGTCTACATCGGCAGGAAAAGTCTTTTATTTCCTTTGCTTGTGATTCCTACCAATGAATTCAAATGAAGACCAACTGAATTGTTGTTATATTTGTGCCGTGGAAGCCAATGATATCATTTCCATTTGTTTTAGGTCTATTTGGGAACTGTGACCACAGCTTACATTTGAGATGTTTCTGCTGCCAAAAACAAGTGACAGATATTGGGAAGAAACACAATTCTGCACATATGAAGTATCAGCCTTCTATTTTAAGGCATGCCTGTGCATATCATTTGAATTGTTGAAATATTAGAATGTCATTTATCGTTTGATATTTTTAATATTACTGCCCATGACGAAGAAATGAATTTATTAGATAAAGCCTTCATTGTCATGGCTTTTGAGACGAGGTGCACAGTTGAAATTGTAGGGACGTTTATCCAAGAACATAGAGAGAATTACAAAGGTATATTTGAGTCCAAGGAAAACACAAAGAGACCACTCACCATGTTACAAAACACAATACTTTTGAAGACAGCAGATTGTTTTCAAATGCTGTTGGTTCACTTACCGCATACTTCATGACCTGTCCTGTCCGGAATACCTCACTATGTAGGTCCGGCGAACAACCATGAATGAGCGGAGATCACGACTCCGGTCGGGCCAACGAACAAGACTGGCCGTCCTCCCGCCATTGAAGACCCCCGTATTTGGTGATAGGTCATTTTCCAAAGCTAACCCGATCCTATGGAACGAGTTACCTGACGTCGTGACTGAGGCAGCCTCAGCTGAATTTTTCCGTAAAAACCTAAAAACATATTTATTTAAGATAGGGTTTGACTCCACATGTTAAGCACTCTTGTCTTGGACTTTAGTCTTGTCTATTGTGCTGAAGAAATTGTCTGGTAATAATAATAATAATAATGCTTTTAGCTTAATTATTGTATTTGTTCAATGTTTGTGTCTTCTATTTTATTGAAATCATGGTTTTTATCACACTAATTCTGTTTCTTTCTTCTATATCCAAAGGTATTTTGGTTCAAAACATCATATGGTATGGTGAGATTTTCTAGTCTAAAGCTGTGTGACTTTGACAGAGTGAAGCAAATGATTGAACTGCAGTGCCACTGACAGAATGAGTGCCGTAGTGCACCAGGATATACAGTACATTACGTATGGAAGAGCACTTTTGCTCTAATGAATTGCTGGTGACTGCTTTTGACAAAATTTTGCTTAGCTCTGCAATTTTACATCAAATCATTAAAATTTATTGCGTGTGTCTTTTGTTTCAGCAGTGAATTTCGCTCTCTGTGGATATTTGCAAACTGAGGATGGTTCAATGCTGTTAATGTAAGAATTTGATTATTTCTAGCATTGCTTATGCTTGACTAAATCACTTTGTGTCTCTTGCACTCTGTGGTGCTGCTCTGCAATTTAGCTCTTTTGAGATTTCTGCTTTGCTACTGAAGCAGCTGTCAATGGATGATGGTTTCATATCAAAACACTGAGATTCTCTTCATTGGAATTCTTTTTTTTCTCATCATTTCCTTTGAGGTAACTTTGACGGTGCTTGAAATTTGGTTTGCACTGTGGTTGTGGCTGCTTCATGGGCTGTTGCTCTGTTAGCTGAGCCATGACTGTGTGATTTTGTCCTAATCTCTTGGCAAGTCAGTTTCACACAGTAATGGGATTCGAGAACATAGAATATATTCTTTTTAGCTTGTCTTCAAGTCAAAAATTTTAAAAAATCCAATTCTAACTAATTTTTAAACCTCACCCTTTCTTACTAATCCACATAAAAGGAAATTGTTATCATCATCATCATCATCATCATCATCACTATTATGAAACTCATTTATATATTGGTCTTCAGTTGTATCATGAATGAATAATAATCTGCTGCCTATTTTATGATGATTTTTATCTGTTCACAAAATGAATTTTATCTTCAGATTCAACGGAGTCTTTGCTCGGAGTTGGTGAACAAAACTGTCTGCAGTAGAGATTCACACACGAAGCCTTCAATTCAAGTGTTAACCAAGCAGAATATTTTACGGTTTTAACTTGAAGTTTCTGTACATCGTTTGTTTCCTGGGTCCGGATTAATTTTCAAATTTTCTCTGTAATTATTTGTCTGAAGAGTATGCTTAACTGTGCAACCAAAAGTTCTTAAAGGAATTAGAAGCTGATATGCAACTTATTTAAATGCATCTTTATTTTTGCTAATTTTGTTTAATCCTGAAAATTCTAAGAATACGGCAGCAGGACAACCATTCCAAACATATCTGCTCCTTCTAGAACCAGCGGATTATTTCATTCTTTGTCTAAATTTGCTGATGAATTATTGCATTAAGAGGAGAAAATTTTCTGCGGCGACCGGGACTTGAAACACGGGGTCGGGTTTGGCAGACATTTCCGTTTCATTGTGCACTAGGAACTCGTCCATTCGCTAGATGGCGAAATAATTACGCTTCCGTACGCTAGATGGACAATTGAATGCGTATCCTATACCAAACGGTCATAATTGCACCTTCATTCGCTAGAGGGGAAAGATGGCACAGTGGTAAAACGTTAGAATAGGCAAGCTGACGTACACGGGATCGAATCCCGGTGGAATCCCTGTAGTCGATTCGCCAAATGAACAATGGTCTTATGAAAAGTAACTTGCGCCAAAGGGTTGGCTGAGGGTCTTGAAACGGAGATCGGCATAGCACCAGTTTATAGTCGCCAGTTGATTGCTTATCCGAATAGTCCAGATTTCGTCAAATTTGAGTCTAACCTGGAATATGCTTGTGAAACCTGGTAGGTGGTTGCAATGTTAGTGAAAAATTTCACCCTTAAAATTAGGCTGGGATTATTCGGTTCCAATGTGGTCCTATTATGTGGATATATCCCAGCCCCTCGGCAAATCGAAAGCTGAATGTGAAGTAACATGATAATATGCCAGAGAACTAAAACAGTGTGACTCGTACCTGCTATTACCACCTGCGCAGGATTAAAGCGATCCATCGTTACCGGACGTGATCAAGTTAGTTCGTGCTCTTGTCCTGGCACGTGTGGAACTGTGGATTATTGTACGTCTACTACTCGGACAACCAGAGACGTCATTCACTGTTTTTCAGGGGGGTGGGCAAACACTTTCGATCTGACAAGTTTGCGAAAAAGTTGACGGCTTTTTGCTTGTCAGTCATTTTTGTGAGATTAGTTACTTCAGTTTACTCGACATCAAGCCCTCCTTTAGGGGTTTACCTTTTTTGCTTTTCAGTGTTTTACCAGCCAAATTTACATCTAAAACTAATTACCACAAACATTGGCGAAAAAATTTTTCCCCTAAAAATCAGGGGCAACGCCCTCTCCCCGCCCCAAATGACGTCCCTGCAGACAACCTGCTGAACCGTCTTCAATCGGTACAGTACTTAACGTTTCTGCGCGGCTTATATTTGGAGTCAGGTGGAATGAACATGTTACACCATTACTGCGAGATCGCCTTCATTGGCTTCGGATCCCTGAACGGATAACTTTCAAACGTTGTTGGCTTACGTTCAGGGCTCTGCACAGTGGCGGGCTCCACCGGGGACCCGTGCCCCTATTGACTGCCTGCCCCCACAGTAGCCCCCAGTTGGGACCCTATACTTAATGATACATACATTAAACAACAAATGGTTGGCCCCATGATTAGAAGTTGCCACCCAACGGCACCCTCACTTGCCAAATCCTAGAGCCACCGCTGGCTCTGCACGACCCGTGCTGTCCGCAGTAGGCCTATCTTTCGAGACTGGTACACCGACCCTCACCAACTGACAGACGCTCGCTGTTTCGCTCTAGACGTCGAGTTCAGCTTGTTATACCCCACCCATCTAAGACTGCTAAATCTGGGGACCAATCCGTTTCGAGGGGGAACCCAATATTGTGAAACTCCTCCCGGAGCACATAACGAGGAGCCCACCCCGATTCTTAGCGAAACTTAAGACGCATCTTTTCAACATTTCCTACTAAAGACTATTGTAAAGTGCTCTTGACTATGGCCATTCGCCACGCCAGCGCTATATAAATTGTCGTTTAATATATAAATAATAATAATAATAATAATAATAATAATAATAATAATAATAATAATAATAAGTTAATAACTAAATAGGACAATACGTAGATTATAACACTGAGCGCTGTTCTCTGACCCGCCGCCTCATAGATACACTGACCTTTGCCCGGCCGACAAACCACCTTGCATATAGCTATTTCAAGAAAGATTAAGCGCATAAGAATAAGCAGCTACTGCTGTGCTGCTTTCGGGGCGCTGTAGAAGTCTACGAGATTTTACTTTACTTACTTTACTTTAGCGCCTTCTACGCTACATGTTCCCTATGGTGTCTAAACATGGATAATTAGCATTAGACTTGGCCACTTGGAGGAATAATATTATTTCTCCAAGGCATTAGACATATTAATATATTGTGTTTTAAAATACGGGATACAGTTGTTTAGTTTGCAGCTTTGTCATTAGAAAAAATAAGAAGAATTTTATTAATAAATATTTACAATTTATGGCATTTAAATGATTTAATATGCTGAAAAAATTCAACGTTGAATTCAATGCCGTTTTCATTTTAGATATGAAAATTGTTTTAACTGCATTGAGTACAGTGATATATGTAACAAAATTATACTTTTAAAATTAATTGATTTATATGCTTCTATAATAAAGCTTTATTTATATAATTCAAAGCACAGTAATAGAAAAAAGTTAAATTTGCTTGCTATAACAGAAGTAAAAACCTTGCATTTAATGCTTATTTTCTCGTTAACTTCCGTTAAGTCTATCGCCATAATCTGCCGACTACATATGGTGCAACCCTAACCCTAATGTACCGAACTATTCCAATTTTGTACTTTATTGATTGCTTTTGCTTAGAAGGTTGATCAATATTTGGCATTGAAACCCTAAAACATGAATATGATGAGTTGTGAGTTTTATACTACTATTATTCTACCAAATGTTATTTCAGTGTGCGTAGTTCTCCATAGTCTCTTTAAACTTGCGAATTAAATTATTGCTAAATTTGAGATACAGAATTTATATTTGTTATTAATTCTTTCTCCGAACTCGAATCGCGATTATTTTCCCCAAATGGGTTGAGATCTGCTGGATTTTTGAGGGTCTAATGTGAATATTTCTCGTCAATTTCTATAGCGCACGCGTGACTCGATGTCTATTAATTAACGTTGTCTTCTTCACTACATCCCTTTCTGTCCTGTTCTATGTCAAACGGCAACGGGTTGCTGCGGTGTTCATGCCACAGCGAAACCTCGTGGCAGTGAACATGTGACTGCCCGACAAATAAAGCTTCCACTCGCCACGTATTGAACCCGGGCCGATAAATTATCCCACCATTGAGCAGAGGTGGTTTTAATAGATTTAGATTAGCTATTGAAAATGGCAATAATTAAACCCGTTAACTGACTTTGTTTTGTTTTCTTTTTTCTTCAGTTCTGCGGTCGAAGCAGTCTAGTGACGACCGATCAGTTATTAACAATTTCCACTCTACTTCTGTCAATTAGCGGTTCTGAGTTTTGAAGATTCTCACAAGACTCTCTACTACGACCTCAACTACTTGATCAGAGAGGCCGCCTCTGTTCTTCCGGGACCAATGGATTGGACCGATGGGTCAGTTGTCATCCAGTCATATGATTTCCAGATTAGTTGCGGATTTTGTCTTTACGAAAACTAAAATATGCAGACAGTTGGTTTGCCAAAAAATCTGTAATTTTTTCTATCTGTTAAACATTTCACTTTGCTTGGAAATTTCAAAGTTTAGTTTTAAAGCACTTTTTAGTCAGTCAGACACGATTAAAATCGTTACCGCCGCACTTCTTTTCCATGACCATTTATGTCGTTAGCTTTTCGATTTATCGTGTGGACCCATCTGTCTGTCCAGTGGAACTTATGGCTGTTATAATGAAAGTTTTTGTGTATTATTAATGTTCTCTTCTTGTACTGTTTTCTTTCAGCTCTTTGTTTATGTATTCTTTTGTGGCATTCTGATTTAATCTATGTTTTTTTCATTGATTTTATATCTTTGTTTTTATAATGATTATATCTATGATTCTGCATTTCTCTGTTTTTATTTGTGATATTATATTACATTCAATGTTCTGTTCAAAATTCTTATTATGATCTTACGTAGAGTTGGACTCGACACAAGTTACAGAGACAGAGTTGTTTCCTGAATTTGCTTCGTTGTTTTCATAGTGATGCTTTCATTAAACATTTGAACATTAAACATTTTAAAATTTTACTTTATAGCAATATCCAGCAAGCAATCATTCTCGACTTTCTGGTGGATCCACGAGCTACATGCCTCGTCGTGTGTGCGGATATGTTATTGCAGAGAGTGACGTGTCTACGGTGTCTGTTGCCATATTTCTAACTCAGACTTCTAAGCCACTTGTGCAGAATTCTGGCCTGCAGCGGCTACAATTGAAAATTTACAGCTGGCCGTCTAACTGGTGCAAACTTGTAAATCGTTATTTGTAGCATATTTTTACAATATTTTATAAATAAAGATGTCTCTGCAGACAGAAGTCTGTGAGTTAAATAATCTAGATAATCTATTTTGCTTAAAAAATTGCAATTGATTATATTTGAGGCCCTTAAATTTGGATGCTAATCAGGTGAGTTATGATCGATCAACAAACTGATGGCCCATATCTGTTTAGTGTCTGTTTGATGGTGTTGTATATTCTCATTAATTAATGTAGCGCATTATTATTATTTTATCGGTGTCTTGAGCAATATATTGTTTTCAGTTAATATTGTCACCTCTAATCTATTTATAAATTTAAATACTCCGCATTACTAATATTGTCGTGAAATTAGTACTTCTAGTACATTTATTACCAAATATGGGGTTAAATCGGTCCACTCTGACTGATCTTTGGAATCAGCCCGGTCTTATGTGGTATGGATTGGGAGTACTGTCGGTCGGTAGCTTTGAGTCTTAGAAAAGGTGCTATAAATAATTTAGCATCAACTGCCAAGGCACAATGCCAGGATCACAAAAAGAGGTAGACCAAGAAAAATTGGGAAGAAAACATTGTATAACGGACAGGACTCACTATAGAGCAGGCGACAAGAAGAGCAGAGGACCATAGCAGATGGAAGAAGACAGTCCACTGTGCAGCCAATCTTCGGAGCGAAGATGGTTAAAGATAAGAGACAAGACAAGCCAGTATTATTGAATTCTGTTAGGTATTATGGCATGTATTTCAGGTATTTGCATACAGAGTTATTGATTTACAGGTTCTGCTCCAAAGTATTTTGTAAAAATTATTTACCTTTTTCATTAATCAAGCAAAATCATATTGCTTCCATGTAGTAAAAGTTATAAGTCAAAAGTTTATATTTTAGCAACTGGTGTTCATTCAAAACCAGGAAAAGTCTCAAGTATGCAGAAAGGATTGCTACATTTGACCTTCAGAATTCAGAACATATGCCTAGGTAACGGTAAAGGTCGGTCCTGTACTCAAGGTCGAGCGTTGGGTTCCAGTGCTTATCTCCAGCCTGGGCAATCAGTGACATAGGTGTATAATCCATTAATCTGGGGTAGGTTGCCATTACTTTTCCCAGACCCACATTTTGCCTTGCATCTTAACACTATGCTAATGCTTTTGACAGAGGTAGGCTATTGACATGTGAGAATGTAAAACCATGTGATTTCATAGATGCAACATTTGGTAAAATGCTTTAGCTTTTCTAGTCATCACACATTGCCGGTTGTCAAGTTAATAATTATCACAGTGCAATGTTGCACAGAAGATGGTCAATTGTATAGATGTCTTTCAAATTAATATTTGGTTAACTGAAAATTATTATAAATATATAACTAATAAACACTATGCATACAAGACAAAAGTGGGAAAGTACAGAAAGGGCAACCAAGGACATCAATGCCGGAGTGGACGTTCGACATTGCGGAAAGAAATATCAAGCCCCAAAGATAAACGCTCAAGATAGAGAGGAGTGGTGGCCCTGGAGTGTGGAACCTGTCTTTGGACAGAGCCCCTAAGAAGAAGAAGAATTATTAAGGCAGGCATAGAGCTTTCATTATTAAATTGTGCACTGTCAGATTTCTACACGTGGAACCAATTTTGTACCTTTGTTATTGTTTGCTTTCTGCACATCTGCTTTTTGTAGTCATTTACTGTTATTCTGTATTTCAGGAATCTTTCGTCTAATTCATTCTATAGACGCTTTGTGGTCTCTCGGCCGCATCTCAGAGTTTGGAACTTTTGGAAGTTCATCTGTACAACGTTTCTGTTAGTCAAATGACAAAATATGTTTATCCTGTATAGTTATTCAGTGATTTGCTTCATGCTGCGAATCATGCACAAATAAATTTGAATAACAACTGGATATTTAGAGTAGGAATTGCCTTGTGTAACAACCACTATGTTCCACCCGGCCATTCATTCACTCGAATAGATGTAGTAGTAGTAGTAGTAGTAGACTTCTTTAGCGCCATTGTAGTAGTACATCTGCACCAGTCGATGGTCGCTTCAGTGAATAATCGTAGTCGTGAATCATTGTCCGTGGTGAATCGAGGTTGTAATCCAAGGGTCAATCCGTACTTCCAGATTCCAGGTTAAGGCGGATATGCAATCAGGAATAGATGTGTTTAAAGTCTAGACCTGAAGGTAGTAAGACAATCAGTTTGGTGGACCTGTACCGGCAGAGAATTCCAAAGTCTGGGTCCGGTAACAGAAAAAGCACGTTTTCCAGTAGTAGTCCTGCTATAGGGTATGTAAAGAGTAGTAGCATCAGATGACCTCGTTGAGTGCTGGTTGTCTTGAGCAGTCAGTAACGATCGGAGATACATTGGCTGATTTGTGTGGAGCGTCTTATGCACAATGAGACTTATCTTGAATTCAATTCTTTGTTTGACAGGTAGCCAATAGATGTCCGGTATTGCCACCATAAGTGTCCCCAAAGCTCTTTCAGTTTATGAAAAGGGTATATTTTGAAAATTTGAACATTGTTTCTGGTTTTGAAAATCAAAAGAGTTTTGGAGACTAATTTTGTTGTCATATTTTAGCTTTAGATTGCTTACCTCATACAGGTAACCATTACTTAAGTGCAGAATGACAAAGAAAACTGCTTACTGGTAACAGAGTAAGTTGTTTTACCAAAAGTTTGACTAAATCTGAATAGCTCTGTCTGTTGTTTAATCTGATCCTGGTGTGATGTACTTGCAGTCCTTTGGATGAATAGGTGTTTAACTGTAATTGATGTAAAGCAATTCCGGTATATGATGATTGATTTCAGTCTAACGTATTTGTGATATTTATGATGAATTTATTGTGACTGCCTTGCCATTTATTTGTACTTTTGCTGATCAAAGTCCCTGAATGCTGGTGTATTTGTAAGCTGCTTTATTTTACGCTGCCTCATCATTCAACCACATACGGTATTATGATTTTGACCACTGCACATCAGTGTGATATCTCTTGAATATGTTCGTCTCAATTATTCAATCCAATGCATTGGTTTGATTGGAATTTCCTTCTTCTGTGCTGTAACGCCCTGTTTGGCTGTGAATATCGGTTGGCAGTGGCGTCGTCAGGAATTTTTTGGGGGGAAGGGGCTGGCGTGTCAGATTACTTATTCACCCCACCCACCCCCTCCCCGCAAAAAATTTCTCACCGGATTTGCGCTAATCTGGTAGGTGGTCTGAGGCAGGTTGGGGGGCAGTTGCCCCATTTGCCCCTCCGTGGCTACGCTAATGTCGGTCGGCCTTACTAAAACTCTGTTTACCTTTAATTGGCAATCTGTAATGAAACTCCATTACAAAGAACTCAAATAATTATTAGTCTTAGCAAGTCACGGTGTCCCAGATAAACTTCTCTTGCAAATGAATCCGAAGACCGAAGACAATGTCTGTATGCATGTAAGTACAAGTTGGGTGTGACGTTTTATCCTTCTTTCACGTCTGTATGCATGTATGATTGGGTGTATGAATGGCAGTTAAGCCAGATTATTGTGGCACACCACTTAATATAGATGGATATATAAACGGATGGATATATATATATATATATATATATATGTGTGTGTGTGTGTGTGTGTGTGTGTGTGTGTGTGTGTGTGTGTGTGTGTGTGTGTGTGTGTGTGTGTATGTGTATGTATAATATACGAATCAATAGCCCCATGTTAAAAACCCTATAGCATTAAAACCGAGAATTTAGGTGACCCAGTTACAGAGGCGGCTGAGCAGAAAGCCATAAAACGGTCAACCGTTGCAAGAAGACTGGGTCGGCCAGAGGAAAGACGGTTGCTATGGTGACCGTCATTATAATATATGCAGATGAGGGACCACCTCTGCAGGGCTGCTCTGATTCTCAGAAAGGGAGGGGTAGGATCGCCGGTTGGCCAGTGACTAAAGAGGTAGGTGTAATTGTATGTGGGAATGTATTCGTGTGTCAGTCTAAATACGCATAGATG
Source organism: Metaphire vulgaris (assembly GCA_018105865.1). Lineage (NCBI taxonomy): Eukaryota > Metazoa > Annelida > Clitellata > Crassiclitellata > Megascolecidae > Metaphire > Metaphire vulgaris. Next base: position 16,042,490 of record CM030849.1, read on the forward strand.
CCCATGGAAGATTCTAGAGTAGCCATTGGTGAATGTATGTGTGTGTGCGAGTCTGTGTGCATGTCCTTTTTAATGTATGTGTATGATTAAGGAAAGGGAGACAAAGAAAAGTGGCTTGGGGAAGTTGGGGTTGAGAAGAAGAAGATAGAAGAGATTCATTCGGATTTTCGGAATCTGGACGCGAGAAGAGTTGGTCGAAAGAAGAGGAATCTTGCGGCGACGTAACGCAAGAGGAGAAATGGACGCCGAGTCGTGTGACAGAGAGCTGTTAGGTCAGCGGTTCCCAAACTCAGGTCCGCGGACCGAAGGGGTCCGCGAAGGATATGGTCGGGTCCGCGAGAGCCTCCCAAAATATTTTGTAGCTATTCATAGTTTTAGCATTATCAGTCTCTGTTCTCAAATAATTCTGTGTGCCGGTGTAGCATATTATAATGACTCTATATAATAATAACTCCCCTCTCATTATTATATATATAATAAAGACTCCTCATTATTATATATAATAATAACTCTCTATATTATAATAACTCCCCAGAAGAAGTCGGCCTAAAAATTGAAAAAAAATAACCCCAATTTATAAAAATGTCTCTAAACTGGTTATATGAAGTTATAGACCCATTTCCAATCTCCTAGTTTGCCTAAAATTCCTGAAAGGACAATGCTTACCAGAATGTTAATGTACGTATTCCCAGGCACTCTTTATTTTTTAAGGCGATTTTGGCGATTTTGGGGTGAAAACCCCTCTTTGGCGGTTATCGACGAACTTTTTTCAAAACCTCCTTGGAAATCCTGGCTACGCCACTGCTTCACGACAATTCAATCACTTCAGATGCTGAATGGGGCATTTCAAATATGCATGTATACAATAAGCCACCAGAAATAAGAAATACAAAAAGTTATTTGAATCCATTGTAAGTTTAGACACCTGACGAAATCAAATATGTCTGTATACAATAAGCTACAAGAAATAAGATTGTTCCGTCAGGGGAGTACCACTTCCACATTTTCCGGCGCAAATGTCTTGACGTACAAAAACAGGTCGTCGTCTCAAACGCTTTAGTCTGCTGTCTGGCGCTTTTTCTCGATCTAGTACTATCCCCTACCCTCAGGGACGTCATTGGCATGGGGCGGGGAGGCTGGGGCCTGCAATCTCGCAGCCGGTCCCGAACAGAATGGGGGAGGTGCGTGTGTTTATATATATATATATATATATATATATATATATATATATATATATATATTTAAAGTATTTTTTTTCATTTTGGGGTGTAGGCTCACGCCCGTAGGGTCCGGTGCTGATCCCTCGTATTTAGTAGCCAGCAGCCCATAGGTGGCTAATTCAGTCACCAGAAATAAGAAATACATCGGCGGACGGTGGCCAGTCTCTTCCGCCGAACCTATGGTTACTATCGCAATGTTGCCATTGCTACTCATTTTTGATGTTACTACCGGCCCTCTAGCGATTAAGGCTGAGTCGACCTTAGGGGGCTACATGATTGATAGTTGTGTCGTCGGCGTGCCTGCCCAGTGATATTACCACTCATCTATCTTCACGCCCTATATATATATATATATATATATATATATATATATATATATATTAAAAGATCAAGCTTTAAGAGCAGTTTGTCATGTGGTATGGTGGGCTGAGGGGCTATGGTCTATGCTCTCTGCAGCACAGCTGTAGTATACTGTATATATATATATATATATATATATATATATATATATATATATATATATATATATATATTCATAAAATAATATTTTCATCATCAAACACTTTTTAGCAAGATTAACAGACACTGTTTTCACTTAACACTGCAAAACTGTCATTGACTTCAGATACAAAATAAATAGAATTCTTACTTCAAACAAATCTAGTCGGTCGTCTTTAAAGTCAATTAGTAATTGAGTCAGTGTTCACGTTGCCACAATTATACACATTTCAAAAACAAAAGCACAAATAACAAGTACTTTAAGTAATAAGAGGACGAGAGAAGGACGGGGTGGGGTGGGGTTGCGGGGAGGAACCCTAGAAAGGTCGAATGGTTCCGTGACGTCCTCTTAGGATCCAGCGTAACGCCGGAACTCCGCTGCAGTGTTTAATCTAGACTCCTGACTCCGGGAAAACTAAAAAAAGCCGAGGGACTGAAAGCCGGGGGGTTAGGGTTGCTGTTAGTTGATGTAGTATATCAAAATTTCCGGTGGGAATTTGAAATTTCCAGGGGTGAAGGGCGTGAAGGGCAATTTTCCCCTCCGGAAACGGCCTCAGATTGAGCCCTGTTCCGCTGTGCCTGAGATCCAGCTCAGGACCGTCTGCCGACGGTCGCCGTCACTGTGGTGTAGACGGGACAGCTGATCAGTTCACCGGCGTTCTTGTTGGCGTCCTGTAGAAGAGGCTTCTCGTTCCGAGGCCAACAGGTCACGCGAACAACCGGTAGCATCGGATTGGTTGTCCGCGGGGAGGGGGATATCGACGAGTTACCCGGTCACTTTGTCGTATAGAGACATCCCCACAGATGGTGTCCCGTTGCTTCCTGGCCCGTCACTTCCTGGACCGTCACTTCCTGGACCGTCGTCCTATCTACTGGACCGTTCCTATTTCAATGTCCTATCTGTTATGTGTATGTAAACAAACTATGATATACAAATCGTTGTGATCTGCAATAATACTTTAGAATTACTTATTTAGAATATATAATATAGAAAATCAAGATATTTTATTACTTATTTAGAAATTAATTATGAAAATCAAGATACAATGGTTTGAGTGAGCAGTGGACCAGTGACGCAGACTAGAACTATTCAAATTTTTGAATCGTTGGATTACGCATGGAGTTATTATTAGAAATGAATATAAAGCCGTCTCCTCTAATAATAACTCTACAATGGGATTACGGTTGCGGTTATTTTTTACCACCTACAATGGGCGGAGGGGTCAAAAACTGCCCAAAAATTGTTGACACAATGGACAGCCCCCAACCTACCTACCTATCTACCTATTTACTTCCACTTAGGCTACAATGACAGTCCAGGAAGTGACAGGAACCCCACAGATATTCCGAAGACAAAAACATACCTCAGACGGTGGGTCGTGGATCTGCAACAGAATCATTCATATCAGTCCCCATAATAAGCCACAGAGACTATGCACTGGACACTGTGTTTATTCTAGCCACCTTGACATTGGGGATTTTTGAAATGTTTGGGGGGGACAATGTCTGTGTCTCCACTTTTTTTTTTTTTTGGGGATTTCCATCCCAGCCAACATAAAAATTTTGGGAATTTTAAAACTGGGGAGGAATTCCCCAGATAATGCCTAGAATAAACACTGACTAGACACGATCTACAATATGCGCTAGACAAACATAGTAAAGTAAAAATTGCGTTTCATCACACAGGATTAGGCTACATAGCCTCCAAAACCACTTTAAATCACATTATTATTATTATTATTATTATTATTATTATTATTATTATTATTATTATTATTATTATTATTATTATTATTATTATCAGCAACAATACTGCGTAGAACTTCGATATAATGGCTTTCTGGTTTTTTAAAAACGCAATCTTGGTTTTTTTTCAAAAAGTTCACTGGCATCACTGCCAAAGAGGCATCGACCGTTGAGAAGAGTGGATTTAGACAAAGGCTGTGCCTGGCTGTGCTGAGAAAAGCGGGATTTGGTTTCATTTGGACAAAGGCTGGCTTGCGAGAAGAGCGGCATCGGAACAAAAGCTGGGTAAGTTGTACAATGCGATCTAAGTTTTATTGGTTTAATTTAATGTGATAAACTGATAATGCGAGCGCTGGAGTAAGTTGACGACATACAGTGTAGTTTTAAACGAGGTTTAGGTATAAACGAGAAATCTACTCGAAGCCGCCACTGACGTAAGATTAAGAGTTATTTGCGATTAAAATGCAAATTACTGTTTTAATTACGAGAATTTTGGCCTAAATCCTGATGATTTGATAGGGGTAACATAATCGCCAGGTATATTCGTCCAATAATGTATGAATTACTGGAGGAAATCTTCGAAACCGAAATTTTCTTAGTCTACCTCTTTTCATGATCCTGGCATTGTGTCTTGCATTATTTCTTTCTCGAGACATTCCTGTTTGTTCGCACAATATGTCCCTAGCATTTCAGCTTTCTTACTGTTTCCAGTAGGGTTCTTTGAACCCGGCTTTATCCATTGCCCATTCGGTGGTTAGCTTTAAAATCGCGCTAAATTTTAACGCGTTAATTGGGCATGGGCGTTAGCAGCGATTAATCAACAGTTCGAGTCGTACAGATTTTGTATTATTTATTAACAGAATGTTGATTGGTTGTGGTTCACAAATGGCTATTAATATTTAATTTTTATTTTTATTAGGTCCGTTCTGCAGGAGCAACAGAAAGCCTTACCAAAGAATTGGCAGCATTATAGCATATCTACAAGTCTTTATCTATGTGAATCAGGTAGATTTGGTGAGTGACTAGAATAATAATAAATAATAGATATTAATATTTATATTAACAATAATGATATTTCTAAATAGTAATAATTGTACTATTACAAATAATAAGTTTTGAAGAAATCAGATATTAAACAACATGTGAATGACACTATAATTTGTATTAAGTATGGGGTTAGAAATATTCTCATATTATTTAACTATATTTAATATTAATTTTTACAATAGAATGGAACTGAAGAATTGTTGTGACCCAAAAGAAGTAGCCTTAGTTTAAATATAAAGATATCTGCTGATTTGCCACAATTTGCTGTACATTGTCAAACATTTTGGATACTATTTTTTGTTTTAGAAAGAGAAATGAATCTTTGTCAGTCTCTTG